>JASCZW010008975.1:0-45975 GCA_034211315.2 Aedes japonicus
CACCTCAATTTTTTTATCGTTCATTCACGATCGATAACAGATTATCTAAAACTTGAATTTTAGATATTGATTGAACACTTTTCGAATTTGTTTGAATTTATATGCATTATTTACATGATTGTAGAGGTTGACAGAATTGCGCTTGTTCAATTCAGTGCTTTGTGGTAGACTTCATTCTTTGTTCCATTCAGAGCTCGAAAAAAATGACAGCCGTCGTGAACGATGAGTAAAAAAATATTCAGTAGGTACAATTTTCGCTACCCTCATTTCGTTCTATCAGTCATGCAATATATTCGTGTTCACTATTTTGCTATGTCTCAGTCATTCCGTTGTCCTTGTGTTTCCACACAACTCATTCACACCACAGCAAAGCACACGGCTATTCAAGCCTCAAGAGATTTTAGTTTGCTTGACTGAATGTTCTGGTGACCAGTCATTCATTTTCGCGTTCGTGAGTGATTTTTTCTGCCACAGGATTTCAAGTATTCCCGAACATGGCTGAAGGCAAAAAGGAAGCCAAAAAGGCTAAATAGCCGAAATCGCTACAGAGTTTGTGGGGCATTTGTTCGAGAAAAAGGCATTTGCAGGATCGATTCGAGAAGTTTTGGTTTTTTCACTTCAATGATTCTCCAAATGAATGACTGTTCTTTCGTCTTCACGGTAGAACGTTGAAATCGAATGAGTTGTTTGCACTTACGTAGATTCACTGCTTTCCGGAACGAATGAATGATCAAAGTAAAGCAACACAAAACAAGTTGACTAATCTTGCACAAGAAGATTCATGAAGGCAAATTTGTGTTTGCTTCATGATCGCTAAGAACAGTGCGTAATGACTAATATTTTAACTCAGTCAGGGTGCAATTTGAGAATTGAATATTATATTTTTAAGCTCTGGTTCCATTATCCGGCCCGTAAATAAACAAAGATTACTAAACAACAATGCCAGAAGCATGAGCATTCCAAGATTAATCCACACAGTTCCAAAGAATGACTTTGTGATTTATTGATTGTCATGGCGAATTACATGCGAACCGGAAATTGTATTTGTTTGAACTCAACAGGTAAATCGTTTGAAATAAGTAGAATTCTTGGGCACTTCCTCGCCCTTGAACTTTCCTTTGAGTACCATTGCTTGAATGACATTATTCTTGAGTTGCTTAACGACTAATCTTGTTCCACCACACAATTTCGGTTGATTGAGATTCTGTAGCATGATGATAACAGATCCAATCTTCAGTCGTAAATTATATTGTGTTAATCCTGGTAAAATTGAATGAATTCAGGAATTTTGTTGGATAATTGGTTACTTCGTCCGGATTAGTCACACAATCAATTAAGTTGAATGAATGCAATTGTCCAGGAATTACATTTTGAATTATTAAATTCAAATTCCCGGCATCCTTCGTCAATCGTGGTTCTCATAATTCTGGCTGGTGTCTGTAAAACACTCGTAATGAGTTCCTCTTTCGTCACACGGATCGGTTTTGCAAGGTAACTCACATATTTCTCGCCAACTGTCGCTTCTTTACGTATCGCCCCAAATACGAAAGCTTAAGGCTTGCGAAATGCCAGGCAGTGTTTGTCGAAAATCACCTGGAAACAAAATCATTCCGCCTCCAAAAGGTCTCGAGTTACTGTGCAGATCTTGCATAGTTCGATCGAAAGCCTCCTATGCTCGTTTGTGTCCCATTATGCATTCGTCCCAGATGAGGATCTTACAACACTGCAACACTTTCGTCCCTGCCGAATTCTTCAGAAATGTTGCATGTCAGTTTCGTCTGTCAGTTGGAGATTCAACGGCAGCTTCAACGCAAATTGAGCCGTTCGACCGCCTTCCAACAATGTGGCTGCAATCCCTGAAGAGGCAACCGCCCCCGCAATATCTGATCAGGGCGAACCCAAGCCAATACTAATAAAATAAGGTACTTTTTGCAAGTTCCGCCAGGTACATTGATGAAGAACTCGCCTCCATTTCATTCGTCAATCGCTTTCACCAAAGTGTCCTATACGTTCTCTTGCTGAGGAGTCACTGCCACACATGAGTAAACACATTATTGTTAATTTCCAGCTCATAGTTCACAGTTGTTGTGCGAACTCGATGTAAAATTTCTTCAACCATGTCATCCTTGTATTTGTTCCACAATTCGACTACATTTCATGGAAAACATGTCGAGATGATGATTGCAAACAGGGTACGAATTTGATTGCAGGTACAGTAACAATAGCATTGAAATGTGTTGTATCCCAATGTGTGTCGTTTTCTAACAATTGCAACCGCTGACAGGCCTCTCGATATGTCGCACATAGTAGATCACCCTCGGTGCGAAACGACTCGAACGAAGCTTTTTTTTTACTTATTTATTTTCCGTCGGCCCTGTTTCCTCACATGGTGACAATCACCGACGCCAGGAGACGACTCCACCTCCTGGACCCTACCTAATGACTCATGACTATGAACCGGGACCAACGGCTTTACTTCCCTTCCGAAGGAAGACGTGACCAAGATTTTTTCGCCTCAGAAAAACCACCGACGTCGACTGGGATTGAACCCAGACCCACTGGGGTGCCAGTAGCAGTCACGCTTACCACTACACCACCGACGCCGGCGAACGAAGCTGGACAACGAACATTAGCCAAAAGCAGAATAATAAGGACACCTGTCAACTCCGCTGCATGTCAAGGATAACTCGATCAAAACGAAAAATTACCATATATAATGTATTGAAAATCTATCATTTCGAAGTTTTCATTTTTTTATAAATTTTTCCAACTTTCTCTATCTATAAATGTTCCTTGAGCGTAGCCGAACAGAACAAAAAAAAAGCAACTTAAATCGGACGATCCGTTCTCCAGTTATGCGCGGTCTTACGTATGCCACTCTGTTTTATATATATAGATATTGGCACGATAAGAGCTGAAAATTAATGCGCCTCGGAAACTATGCGAGTTTACAACAACAAAAACAAAATTGAAAGAAATATATTCGATAAATTAATCAAGAAACTTCTGAAAATTTATGGAATTCAATAAGGTTATCTGAACGAATACTGAAGTTTGTCTAAGATCTACAGTTCAATTGTATTGCAATTATTTCATATATTTTAATATGGCGATTGCACGAAATCACAGATTTGCCAAAAAGCCAATTTATCTTAGCAATGGCTACTATAAAACTATCTGGTCGCTTGGTAGCTTTCCTCAATGCCAATTAGTTGTTTAATAAATTTACTGGAGGCAAAATGGTTTTAAAATGCTTTTTCAACTGACTTTAATAAGATAATATGAATGAGTCTCTAAAACGGCATTTCAAAACAGCATTTTATGAGTTTACAAAGTCAAAATAAAACCTTTGATAGGAGTACAAGGAACTTTAGAAGCACAAGGTTTTACGATCGTTGCAAAGAAGCTTTGCGAGGTTCTTATAAACCTGACAGAACTTTGAAACCTATTGGCATCTCTTTGCTGCCATAATAAAACCGCCATAATAAAATTGATTTCTAGTGGCTTTCATAAAACTTTAGTAAAACTTAATAAAGCTGGATGGTTTTCGCAATGTTACTTGGATAAAGACGTTTGGAACTGCTTATGTGGTTATCTGGGCATTGAATGATAATGAATAACAGAGTCAACTTTTCGTTACATTAATTAAAAAGTTGAATTCAAATTTTTTATTTTTACATATCATTAGTAAAAAAAAAATACTACAATGACACTCAAAGGATTTTTGTGTAGATTAAGTCGAGGGGCTGTCAATTTCAATTTTATACATTTGTGTTTCATTTGTATGAGAGACCCCCTCTTCAGGGAAGGGCGGCCTGTTGCTATCATATCAGCCTTCCCTGCTCCAAAAACCCTCCATAAACAATTTCACGCTCTTCGGCTCAGTAGTTTTTGAGTCTATAAGGTTCAGACAGAGAGAAATTTGTTTATATATATTTACAGATTCTCTGAACTTTGGAAGCATTATCGAAAACTTCGTGGATATATTGATACACTTCTTGAATTTTTTCATACGTCTCAGCTAAAGTCCAGGAAATGTTTTTACTGATCAAATCTTACAAACGAGATGAGCTGGAAAGTAAGGAAGTGTAATTCCTGCATGAGTGTGATGTATCCTCATAGTATGATGCAAACGGTTGGTGCAGATTGATTCCTCAGTTAGTCAATAGTATCTCTTGAATTTCAGAGAAGCTCTCTCCTGATCTTCTGCAAGGCTCTTTGCTAAAATTCTGGAAGTTTCCTCCTGAACTGACAGACAAAATTCCTCATGAACTTCTTGGCAGTCACCCCTTATTTTCTTCGAAATTCACATTTAAGAACCCAACATTACCTTCCAGAAACATTTGGTAAATTGTTTTTCCTGAACAAAGTTACTTTCTAAGCTTCTGATAAGTCCCATCCAGAACTACGAGGAAAATTTCCGCAAAACTTTAAGAAAGTATTTTCCAGAATTTATTGGAAAATCTGCTTAAAGTTGTTAGAAGTCTCCTCCTGAACTTCAGAGTAGTTCTTTTCAGAACTTCCGAGATGTTCTCTTCTGAACCTCAGGGGAGAATTCCCCTGAACTTCGGGGAAATTTGTTCCTGAATTTCTGATAAATTCCTGCGTGAACTTCTTGGCAGTCACTCCTTATTTTCTTCGAAATTCATATTTAAAAATCAACATTACCTTCCAGAAACATTTGGTAAGCTTTTTTTTGCGCATAGTTACTTTCTTAACTTCTGATAAGTCCCATCCTGAACTACGAGGAAAATTTTCGGAAAACTTTGGGAAAGTACTCTCCAGAATTTCGAGGAAAATCTTTTTAAAGTTGTTAGAAGTTTCTTCCTGAACTTCAGTGAAGTTCTCTTCTGAACTTCAGGGAGAATTCTCCTGAACTTCGAGGAAATTTGTTCCTGAATTTCTTGAAATTCACGCTTGAACTACTAGAAGTTCCCCTATACTTCTAGAAAGTTTTTCCTGAGATGGTATCTACCCGAACTTCTGGTATTTCCTGAACTGCGAGAAGTTCTCATTCCGAAATGCTGGAATGTTCGATATGAAAATTTAGGGAAGCTCTGTAGCACTTCTGAGATAGTTCCAACTAAACTTGTGGTCTCTTCGGAACTTCTGAGAAGTCCTCTTTAAACTTCTGAGCAGTTTTTTACTGATTTTTTTTGAAAAATTTCTTCTTGATCCTACAGATAATGTATAGGTTTCTTCTTGAAATTCAGGTAATTTTTTTCTGAGTTTATTCTTTCCAAACTTCTGGATTGTTTACCACCCCTGAACTGCAGAAATTTTAATTTAAACTTTGGAAAGCCGTCTCCAAAATTTATAAGAAAATTCCCTTGAATTTGTTCTTGAAGCTACAGAGAACAGACATTGATGACCATATACCTTTTCTGGAAAAACGTGTGTAAAAGTTAATATGCACAGCCGGTTTGAAAAGCAAGTGTAGAGAAAAATAAACAAAACTTTTTCAGAGTTATGTGCTAGGCTTTGTGTTGATAAACATTGACATGACAGTTATCACACAACTGCAGCGCCACGTCTACCAGGAGCATAACGACATACATTTGAAATGTCGGTTTAAAGTTTTACACAAGAAGCAGATCGAAGATAAACGTCTGTTCTCTTCCTGGACTTCTGAACTTTTGGGAAGTTTTCTCCAGAACTTTGAGGAAGTTTGTTCCGTAACTATTGGGAAATCCGTGCTCCGAATTGAGAAAGAAGCTCCCCAAATGCTCCTGGAAAGTTTCATTCTGTTCTCTCTGAAGAATTTTGAGAAATCCTTATTGTGAAATTTCAAAAATGCTCTCGTCAAGTATTTTTAAAAAGCTGCTGAAGCACTCCTGAGGAATTTTTTTCCTGCTTTTTGAGAAATTAAAGGTTTGTTCTGGTTAGTTTCCGTCTGAAATTTGGGAAGTTTTTTTCGGAACTTCTGGAAGTTCAATCTTGATTTTCTGGGAAGAACTTCAAAACCTCTGAAAAGTTCCAAACTTCAAGAAGTCCTCTTCCCTACATTTTCCTGAAGCTCTGATAAGTCCTCTCCTGATTCTTGGGGAAGTTCTGTCCTAAAATTCTGGTGAGTGTGATCTTGAACTTCAGCAATGTTCGGTCCTGATTTTTAAGGTTCTTTTTGGTTGAACTGCTTGCTCCCAATACTTCTGACAAGTTTCTACTTGACCATCGGAGAAGTTTTTTTTTCGAGGAAGTCTCTTCCTCGGGAATTATCTTCTAGGAGAAGCTCTGGGAAGTCTACTTCTAAACTTTCCTGGATGTGCCTTAAATTGTGGATCTTTTCTCTCTATACTTCTTGGAATCTAGAACTAATTCAGGGATACAATTCTAAATCCCTAGTACAAATGTACTGAAATGATGCGTTTAGTAGTACTTTGGAAAAATTCTGAGTTTTGAAGATTTATTTCAATAGACTCATAACTTTACTGTTGTTCTGTCCCCGAGTGGCAACTGACTGGACTTTAGAGCAAATGTTAGGATCACATACCAAAGACGACCCAAATAACTCGAGCTCCCAGTCAATATCCTACCACATATGCTAAGCATTAGTTTGCTGGCTTCACGACAAAAGCCTCTGGCGATGCCCATATTAATGTTTGAAAATTGGATATATCCTTATTATCAACATGCAACCCTAGGAGTGGACAGAAATTTCTGCTAGGGCCAAAGATGTGAAGAGAAAGTTTTGATATGTCCGTAAGAGCACGGCAGGTTATGAAATTGAATTTTTCACATAGGTTTGAACACTACCATAAGTAAAGACTCCATATTACTCTCGGAAAGGACCTATACGGTACTTATCTCCGGACCCATTGTGTCTTCAAGTGGCCCACTGCTTTCGTTTCTCCTAGGATTTCTACATAAAATGATACCTACGATATTTTAAAATATTTCAACAAAGCTTCTTACCGTATCTACTATACTGTTCAGATCCTCATACGTTTTAAATCCGAACTTCAGAGAATACGTTTATTTGTAATTTAAAAATTATTTCAAATGTCTGTAGTCTACAACATAAATTTAATATCTTCCCAGCTCCCCATCCGTTAAATTACTAAAATTATTCCTATTAACCTCGAGAGGGCCGCGAGTAATCGGTTCTATCCTCCTAACTTTAGTTTTAAGACACATGATGTATATTCATATGAAAATTTGGCTCTGTAAAGTTGATTCGATTGAGCCTGTACAAATAAATGACTTATTTAAAAAAAAATGTCTACATCGTTAGAAAAGTCTGCAACAAAAATGAAAAGTCTGCAAATTTACAGACATGTCTGTGAATATGGCATCCCTGCTCAGCACCTTTTGCCGTTTGGGAACGTTTAACTGTGTGCTATAGGGTTGGTGAACTGGGTCTAATTAGGGAAAGTTTTACAGCCGAAAGTCGATCACAATTTACTTTGAAATTGTCCACAAGCGTTGATCGTTTTAACAGCACTCAATCAATCAGCGGCACCAAAAAAAATAATCAGTAATTGAATACCAACTCTATTTATCATTCACGCTGCCGCAGAACTAGTTCCCAGCTGTACACGGTCGCTTGGAATAACTTAAAATCGATTCGAATTCGACCACAACATTACTCAACCTATAATTACAATCATGGATCTACTGGAATGTATATTGGCGTTCCTCATATTGAAAAGCTTTTCTCTCATTTCATCACTCAATAACCGATCGATTCCTCCTCTTTTAGCAGGTTTGAGTTGATCTCCGCAGCCGTGCGCCAAGCATCGCTTCGTTGTAAAGTCAAGCGGCGAAGCCCTGTGAAGAGGGCAGCTCATAATCCACTTTTATGACCATCATTACGCATTATATGAAGCTATTTTATTTGTTTATTCGATGCATCTCCTGCCCCCTTCCTCCCTCACCAATCCCGCCACCAGTGCAGTGCATGTGGTCGGTAGGTGACGATAGACGAGCAAAGCGGAGAACCGTTTACGTTTACGACGTCTAGCGTAGCAGCCAGCATAGATATTTAGATGCACACCGTATGCATAGGTAGTACAACGCTATCCGTTTCAAAGAAATTGAACTTCCATTTCACCAGGCCGCAGCGGCATCTTTTCGCGCCTTACGATGAGAGCGTTACTAATCGAGCGTCGTTCAGAACCAAGGAATGCACGATGTGGCTAGAAATGACCCATCCCGTAAGCCACCTCCCGTGAACTATTTTGTCAGTATTTCACACTGACGTGCTGTCGGAGTGGACAGGCACGACGGCGTTGGACATGTGGGAATGTTTGATGATTTTAGCAGGAAAGAAAATATTGTTCTGTTGATTTTATGTGCACACACAGGGGAACCGTTGATTTGTGTTCTCCCGCAATAGATGGTTGTAGAATTTTTTGGGTTGTTGATGCTGATGACCATCTTGCGAGCTGGAAGAATTTTGTAACTGTCAAACATATGTAATGACCCTGAGGTAAGGTTCGGATGTATCAATTCGGCTTGAACTGGGAATTAATGTCCTAAGAGTGGCAATCTGAGAAAAAAATGACGAATGATGGCAAAACCGCCTGAATTCAATCTACCAGCTTTGCGATTCTCAATCCACGATCATTGCTGGAGTTGGTGAGAGTCGTATAAAGCAACATCGACAATCAGATTACTATGACTTTCACGAATGTCAAATGCGCTTGTTTTGGAAATTTCGTTGCTTCGTTTGATTGGATTGTGTATAAGTGTTTGATCCCCACAACTTACCTACGACTTTAATAACGTACATTAAGTTCAAATAGTTCAATTATGTGCTTTGAAATGACTTACTTTTGCTCGCTTTCAAACCAGAATATGAACAGGGCGAACAATTCAGATTTTTCTTCCATGGTCCACTAAAACGGGTAGCAAATGCTTCAAAATTGTCTTTTGCATTTTATTTCATGTTTTTTAAGCCACTCAAAGCTAGTATATTACACAGGATAAGAGAGGTTACCTCTTTTCCTCGTCGGTCTTGTGTCAATTCCAGTCGGCGCCGTTGGGATTTTAACGTAGGCCTACGTTTCTCTTTTCTATACCGGGTGCCATTTCAACATTTTGAAAAATGAGAGCGTTTCGTGAAAGGTTTTTGAAACGCTAATAACTCTCGTTCAATTGAACACAATCACTTCTTTTATATATCATTTGCTTAGAAAAACCTACAACATGTTTGCATGGAAATAATTATTAGGTGCCATTATTTGTATTTGTCTTTTATTCATCGAACTTCGTGGTCTACATGCAAGACTGAAATCTATTAAAAGTCAACGTTGAAAACGGTTCAGCAAGCGGTGACAAAATCTTGAAGCAAATTCGTCGGATACTACGTTGCACCGACGCATCATGGCGACATACATACATACATTTATTTGTTCAACATCACATTTAGGATAAGACATAATCAACAAAAGTACGCCACAATACTCGGTTTGCGGCTGCCGCTCTCCAACCTCGGTCACGCCCAATGCTCGCTAGATCACGCTCCACCTGGTCCGCTAATCGTGCTCTCTGCGCTCCACGCCTTCTTGTGCCCACCGGATCAGTAGCGAACACCAACTTTGCAGGGTTGTTGTCCGGCATTCTTGCAACAAGCCTTGCCCACCGTATGCTTCCGGATTTGGCCACCTTCTGGATGCTGGGTTCGCCGTAGACTGCAGCGAGCTAGTGGTTCATCCTTCGCCGCCACACACCGTTCTCCTGCACACCGCCGAAGATAGTCCTTAGCACGCGTCGCTCGAAAACTCCGAGTGCTTGCAGGTCCTCCTCGAGCATGGTCCATGTCTCGTGTCCGTAGAGGACCACCGGTCTTATTAGCGTTTTGTACATCGGTGCATTTGGTGCGGGGGTGAGATCTTCGAAGACCGCAGGTTCTTCTGGGCCCGTGGTAGGCACGACTTCCACTGATGATGCGCCTTCAGGAATTTCACGACTCGTATTAGTTGTCAGCCGTCAGTAAGGACTCAGGTAGCACAAATTCCTCTACCACCTCGAAGGTATTCCCGTCTATCGTAGCATTACTTACTAGGTGAATCCGGTCGTGTTCGGTTCCGCCTACCAGTGATATACTTTGTTTTCGACGCTTCTGCAAACCTGAGCGTCTGTTCTCCAGGAGGAGCGGCTCACAACAGCGCCTGTCTCCCGTGTCAGGGGCGGCTGATCGACGTCCGAGTGCCAGGAAAGGACTCTAAGCTCAACTGTGCACTATGGTTCTCCGAAAAGTAGGGGGTTGGTGTTCGGCCCTGCGAGCCAGCCGTAAAAAAGAATAATAGCAACAGAATAATACGAACCGAAACCAAAGAGCCTTGAAACACAGCGGATCACGAAACTCATCGGAGATTTTGAACATGAACCCAGGCTGGCGATTGACCTTATCAATGATACCTGAAAAGTGGCTAGTAACGGTTAGCTTTTCGTCCAATACAACTCCGAGGTCTTAAACATGATCAACCCGTTTAAGTGGAGTTCCAGCTATAGTATACTCAAACTGGATAGAATTATTCGTTTGATCAAAACTTATTATGCAACATTTTGAGATGCTCAGAACCATCATATTTCGCACGCACGAATTACTGAATATTTCAAGAAGTTTCTGTCATTCATAGCAATCTGCTAGGCTTAGAGCAATTAGATAAATTTTAAGGTCATCTGCAAACAACAACAGAAAACCTGCATTTAGCAATATGAGGGAAACATCGTTTATAAAAATCGAGAAAAGCAATGGTCCCAGGGTGCTTCCTTGGGGAACTCCGGAATGGTTCGAAAAACAGTCCGATGAATTGTTTCCAATACTGACAGATACTTAACGTGGCACAAGGTAAGATCGAATCCAGGTGCAGAACGCAACACAGATAGAAAGAAACATTGAACTTTCTGCGTTATCTTATGCACATTAAGGGAATGCTAGATTTGGCAGAAAATACTAGGATATTTCATGTAAATTTAAGCCAAATAACGCCTGAATAAAGCCTGTTGTATGAAAGATTGCAAACAATTCCATTGTTTACGTCTCCTTGGGTTTGGAATTGTACGAGGGGTAATTTTTTTTTCTGTGAATGGAACAATCAATTTTATCCAGTTTTGCAAGCAGTCATGGTTAACTTTATCGAAGGCAGATTTGAGATCGGTATAAACAGCATTGACTTGGCGGTTTTTACAAAAACTAACGCCAAAATGTATGCACAGCTGATACAAAGCAAGGTGTAGCTAGACTTTTGGCTCAAAGAGGGCCAGAAAAAAAGCGATGGGCTGTTGTCTGTATGTACGTAATTGTAATACATAATCATGTAATTGTTTCCGTTGGTCCCAGCCCATGTGTTGATGGGTTCGATATGTATGGTCCTTGTTGTCACCCTGGCGTAACGAACCAGCCTCAGACTGGACGACACGTAAAAAAAGGGTCAAAACGATTTCAGTGTTAGACATCAGCTCTCAGCTGATGATTTGACTGACTTTTACATTGGAATTACTTCGCCATGTCTCACCCGGTTGTAGCGCGGAAGAAAAAGCAAGGCCGGATAACCATTTTTTGCTAGAACCATACTTTGCCCATCATTTAGTAAAGATTTAAGTAAAGCTGTTTAGGGCCTGTTCCAAAACCACGTAAAGTCATTTTTGAAAATCTCAGACCCCCCTCTCCCCTCGTAGACGTTTCTCCAAACAATTTTTGGAAATTTTGTATGGATTGTAGACTCTGGTCAACACCCCCTCCCCCCAGAAAAGTCTACGTAGTTTGTGAATAGCCCCTTACCTCTTACATTGCTGAGAACATTAAAGTTTTATATCTTTTGGTTTTGAAAAAAAGGTGATTAAAATTAGGTTAACAATTGTCACCCTAGCAGCACACTTGTTTCAATTCAGTTAAACTAACTTCAGTGTGACTTAATAAGATCACAATCTAGTTGCTGGTACCAATTTTGACAGATTCGTGTTGCTTGGGCAGTGTTTGACAAATACCAGAGGAACTAGTTTCACAGAACGTTGTCGAGCCCTAGGCACGTCGTCATTATGGTTCCAGGGATTGTGTTTTCCAACAGGACTCGGCGCCGTCTCACAAAGGGCAGAAAACTCAACTATGGATTGTGAAACAATCCATTTTTGAGATTACATTTCGAGCTTGGAGTGGTCGGCGAGTTGAGCCCTATTTACTTCGTTGCCTGGAGGTGTGGAAATACTGAAGCGACATCTGACGGCATCCTGGGATAAAATACCACAAGAGCACCTGCGGGCCTCGTCCTTTGTATCCATTTTTCTTTATGAATAGTTAATTTATATTGTGTGATTATTTTCAATAAATCATGGATGCATTACAAGGTATTTAGGTTAAATTTTGACAAACTTAGATCATTTGAAAATAATAAAGTTAATCTATTCAGCTTAACCATTGAATTCATGGTGACTAAAAAGTTAAGGAAACAAAGAGCCTCGCGAAAGTGTAAAACGTTACGTTAAATCGATGACCAATGTCTCAATTGCTTCAAAATGCATTGATCAACATGATTTTGTAAGTTCTCGTTGAATTTATGACTGATCTGGTACAAAGGTGGGGCTAAGCTGACAAAACATCTCACAACTCTATTAATGAATAATAATTTAATACAGGCAGAAACAGTAAATCCAATCTCGCGAATGCATGGATGACAAAGGCAGTAAAATCAAGATTATAATGTTTCATAACATCCAATTAGTATTTAGGTAAGAGATATAGCGTTGCATGTATATTGCTTTGTATGCAACATGAATAAATTTAATCATGTCACATGTGGCATCTACCGAAAAGAGACAATGTTTGATTTTATCCCTTTTTCTCTTTCTCCCTTTCTTTCTATTATTAAGCTTAGTGGCGTTAAACTATCGTGTCTATCGTCGTGTAAAAAATGTTTGTTCTCCTAAAAATTTTGTCCTCCTTAAAATTTTGTCAAGGGATACGGGATAGTTGCAAAAGATCGATTACGTCATGGACGACGAGACATATATCAAGGCGGACACCAAACAAATCCCCGGCCTCGAGTTTTTTGTCGGTACGTCCCGCATGGAGGTTCCAGAAAAGTTCCGGAAGAGAGAGATGGACAAATTCTCGAAGAAGTACCTGTTGTGGCCTGCGATCTGCGAGTGCGGACGGTACAGCAAGCCGTTCGTTACAACCGGCACCATATACGGGCAGATTTATCGAGAGGAATGCTTGCAGAAGCGCTTGCTGCCCTTCCTCCGATCTCACCGTGGTCCCACGCTGTTCTGGCCGGATCTCGCTACGCCAAGCTTGTAATGGATGGGTACGAAGCGAAGGGCGTTAATGTGGTCCCGAACGAGACGAACCCGCCAAATACACCAGAACTTTGTCCGATCGAAAAGTTTTGGGCGATAATGAAGAAGAAGTTGAAGAAAAGCGGAAAAACATTCAAAATCGATGAAGCTTTCAAGAAAAACTGGGAGAAATTGTCTAAGGAAGATGGACATAGCCTCGCCCAAGATCTCATGAGCAGTGTTAACAGAAGTGTACAAGCATTCAGCTTGGGGGAGGAAATTCAAAAAATAAATGTCAAAATATAGGTAATATATAGTTATTGATTCCCTGAAAATTTGAGAAGTATCCGATTAAAAATGAATTTTTGTTGATCATTTTTGTGTGTCTCATTTTTTCCGAGTCCAGTCCTTAGTAAACATTTTAGCTGCAAAGACTTAAAATTTGCTTATAAATAGTTTCCACAATTTGAGTTTGACGTCCGGGTCAATGTGACCCGAAACACCTTATTCGTACCTTTTTTTAACAGCCCTTCAGAAATGTCAATAAAAATTAGGCTCGACTCAGAAACGTAATTTCCTATGATTTAGGAAAAGTCAAGAAAAATCAAACGTTTGGATGCTTATATTAGCAAGTTATAGCATTTTAAAACTCCATTCCAGGTCATATTTACCCCGACACCTGAAGAAGGTTTGAAAAGCTACAGTAACAACTGTAGAGCCTAAGTTATGAACTCAAGAACAGTTTGGATGATCTAGAACATCTCAGATTATCTTCAAATTTTTTTTTTTGTTTCTTGAAATCGAGATTTTCAGCCTTGGGCTGGCGCATCTCCCGTCGTAGTCACTCAAATGTCTGTTGATCTCCCCAAACATTCAGTGAACATGGTTTAATACATGACGTAACTATGTACAGCCGAAAAAGCTCCAATTAAAACTGTAGATCCTATGTTCTGAACTCCAGAATAGTTTGGACGAGCTAGAACATCCTAGATTATCTCAAAATATCTGTTGATCTTCCAAAAGACTAAATGAACATGGTTGAATAGATATTGTAGCTTTTCAAATTGGAAAAGCTATAGTTACTTCTTCATGTTCAGTATGTTTTGGGTTGAAAATCAGGCTTAAAATGCATTTTTTTCCTGATAGAGTAGCCAATTTGCAACAAGTTTGCCGAAGATGGCGTTCGTTTTTGTTCAGTGTATGATTTTTTTAGATGGAAGTCTATCCTCAACAAACTTTATAATTGCTCGGATCAGTAATTAGGTTAACAGCAAAAACTTTTTTTTAACTCTTTATTTATTCCAAATTTTACATTATTTTACATTCATATATTATCCTGTGCTCCTGCTAAGCAATTAACATTTCAACCTTATATGTTATGATTTATATTTGATTGAGTTAATATTATTTTAAACTTTATCTATTCTTTTTTTAACATGGTTTTTACCTGCGTTTATGAATAACTGCTGATTTCTTAAACTATTTCTTATCTACAGAGAGAATTGATCATTGCAACTGAAGATTGCAATGATTTCGTCTTAAATTATGAATTATTTTGTTAGACTCTTCTTCTGGAGTTTCAACGTTCAAGATTCTATGAAATTCAGTAGTACTGAACCAACAACTGATTGTCAGCAACAACTGATTGTCGCTTTCGTTCATGTTGCTGATTAAGCAATGTTGCTATCGATAAGGTGCTGAAATAATGACAAAACGTTTTTTTTGACGCTGTTACATAGACTTCTCTACTGCCGTTAGTATTAGTAAGCAGTTTCACGAATACAATCGTTTTGCTGGTTGAAAATAAAAAACAAACCGCTGTCAACCTGAACACTTTGACAGCTAATCTCGTGGTTGAAAACAATAAACAAATCGATCCTATACGTGTAAAGCAGCACGCCAGTATTAGTGACATCATTCTTCGAGAAGTCTATGAAAACAGGGTCGTTGCAACATGTGTGCGAGTCACAACATTTTTTCACAGCAACTTGTATCTTTTCCATCATCGATACAACATTTTTATGTTTTCATTCGTGTTTTGTTGTAATAAATACATTCAAGTTACAAAATATCATTGTTGCAGAGTGATAGTGTAGTTTTAAGGTACAAAAAGTGAATATTTGACACACTTGTCAGGAATTTCAAATATGTTATCATATCCAAGAGCTGTCCGTATTTTCAAACTTGTTTGTTTACTGTGCAATGAAATGTTGTTCTGTTTGTAAACATCTTGCAATGTGATACATCCTGAAAGTCCGATAACATTTCCAACAAATACTGAGCATGTCAAGTTAGCCGTAGATTCACATTTTCCATTCCCTCAAGTAACAGTGAAGCTCACTCGATGACCCATTTTTCCACACAATTGAATCCATCGACAAAGGGCGAAAGTACTTCTTCGCCGACACTGCTGACTGCTGCCGTGCATTGCAGCGTGAAATGACAAATGACAATAAAAATTTAAAATCAAATAAATTACGAACCAGAACCAATTGTGTCAAGCCCGCTTGTGAGCACCACACACACGTTTCCAATAATCATGAAATAATGGTTCCATCAAACCACCCATCCCAAAACCAGGCGCATGGAGGCATCCGAATCGAAAACCGAACCCGGCAACGCATTGGACGGTGCCAGCAGCAAACCAAAGAATAAACTTCTCAAATTGAATAATCACCTAATGGCGGCAGTGGCGGTAGAGCGCATCCATTGTTTGCGGAACCCCTCCCGGCCAGGTTTCCCAAACGTCCCGGCCATGGGTCACGATTTTTCGCCCGATGTCGCAATATGTCTTTATTTTATTTTGGGTCAATTTTCGTCTCTCATCGCCCGGTGGGAATTTGCCATTGACCTTTGTGCTGTTGGTATAGAAATTCGGAACACAACAATGCTAATAGGATCAAAAGCAGATGCGGCGGATGTCCTTGAACTTGGCTTTCCGAATCGGTCGCTGGTAACTGTTGCACACGCTCGCTACCAGCAGAGGAGGGCGAAATCCGGAAAAATTAAGCTGTTCAGTTGTTGGGTAAACATAACCTCCGATGATGACGCTGATGGTCCACGGCAATTTGATCCCTTCGACGGTGACCGGTGGCACGTACCTACCTACCGGGAATACGTCGGACAAAAGGACGGTGCACCGAAGTTTCTACCCGACCGGTGATGACAGTGATGGTTATGCTCTGTCATGTGTTATGAGATCATTCGGTCGGATGTCTCTGTTTGTCGTTTTTGACGACGGTTGAACAATAATGTCTTGATTTGCACGGTGAATAGGAGAACCGTGTCGCAAAGCATGATTATAATAAGTCAATTTTATGGAACGAGTGAACCTGGAATAGAGCGGTGGGTGTGTCGATTTTAGCATTTCATTGCGTTCGTCGCAAATCTTGGGCTGGCAGCTGCAGCTTCATAAAACGGAATCTCATTTTTATTTACGATGAAAGGGAGAGAACAGTTTTGCGTGTTTCATCTTGTGAATGTTTGCAAGTGAATTTAAACTAGAACAGCAATTGTGAGGAATCATTTGCATTTTGAGGCTACAGCTTTTACTTTGGAGATATAAGTGTCTTGTAGATTGTTTTTTTTAGTAAAGCCCGATTTAAAGTAAATTTGGACGCATTCAAGTGATCGTAACTCAAGAATTAAACAACATACGCGGTTGATCAAAACGTCTAACAAAGGGTATTTAAACAGCTTTCAAACGATTTTTCAAACTTGTTCCGTACTTGTTGTGCATTTATCCCTTCTTTACCGCATCTTCGAAGTTTTCGCTTGAAAATTGTCCAATATTTTTCGATCGGTCTGAACTCAGGGCAATTTGGAGGATTATTCTCTGTAGCGACGAAATTAACATTGTTTCCAGCATACCATTCTAGTACCTCTTTAGAGTAATTTGTTTGTTTATTTGCTTATTTGCGATACTTTAAACATTCGTGTGCATTCGGATATACAGAGCTGAGTTTAGATGTACAGAGTGGTTGGATATACAGAGTGGTTTTTAGTTTCTCATTTCTTCTTCTCTTATTCAAAATTTCTACTTTTTCTTCTATTTCTTCTTGACTTCACTTCGTTTCTTATTCTTCTTTCTCTTCTTGACTTCACTTCCTTTCTTATTCTTCTTTCTCTTCTTGACTTCACTTCGTTTTTTTCTTCTTCATCAATACCATCGGTGGATATGTTGCGACTAGACGGTTATTTCCTCCCGGTGGAGGAGGGTTATGCCGTGGTTTCAACTGTCGTCATATCGTTTGGAGATACCGCTGCGGCTTGGCTGTGCCCTGGAAAGATCACCGAGACAGTACCTGATGGTGATTTGATAAACTTCCCAAGCAACACATGAAACATCTTCAACCAAATCTGCTTTTTCATGTGATGCAAACAAGGCTCTTCACAATTGCCGAGCACATAAATCGTTCCACCAGAGTTTTCTCTATGTCGCATACATAACTTCAACTTGCCTAAATGTTGCATTTGACAGGAATATAAACTTTGGAACATGTGTTAAACTGAGGCGGAGACAATTTGTTTCTCAAATAGAGCACCCATATCAATTGCATCTTTTTGTTGTCTGGAATTATAATGCAACTAAGTTATGAAGATGCAACATTGTTTCAATGACGTTTTAAAAGCCAATACGTATTGAAGATACTCTTTTGTAACCTGCTAGCACACGCTGTTGCTGTAATGTAATAATGATTATTTTTTCTTGCAGCTATCTTGCAACTTGAGTATGCATGACAATGTTGATATCTAAATAGTTTATTTTTCGTACTTGAACTGAACCTTGGGTCAAATTAAAATAAAATCCGTATGCTTTAAGAGAGTTTCAATGTATGGAAGATATTCTTCTAGTATCCAGGATGTTCAGTGCAACATTGGCAAGTTCGCGATCTTGTTTTTATAATGTGTTTTTAGCTAATATGAATATAAATTCTATTTTAAACTTAACGCGACATAATTTTGTATTCCGGCCTATTCCGGCCCAACACATCAAGGCGCTATTAAAACAGTTTTGTCATGACTATAGGAAGAAGATATTTTGAAGCATTAGAGTAAACAGTGTTGTTTGTTTTTTTACACTTTATTGATATTAATATTCATAAAATTCGTTTATGCAGGCATGGTTTGGTAACAAATAGTCTTTGGTAAATCATTTTGTTTTAATTTCATTTATATGTTTCATGCTTCGGATGTGCCTGCTTATTATGCAGCAGCGTTTGAACATTCGCCTACAATATTATTCATTTTAATTTATTGGAATCATAAAATTTTTAGAACAAGAATAATGCCTGGAGTAAACTCTTCCTGATGCAATAACAAAAGGTGCTGATGCAAAACATTGCGTAATTTTAACATTGCATACATTCAATATTCCCCCCAGCAAACGACGTACAGCAAAACTTTGATTGAACGTGATTATACAACACTAGCACCACAGTTGATCATTTCGAAACAACAATATAAACTACTTCTTCAAACTAGCATAAATTTGATTCATGCAAGCAAATCAAAGTTCTTCACTTAATGTCACCCCTTCGGGCTAGTTCAATGCCATAAACGCGATCTTGCCCCAATTTATTGACATTTTATTTTTGGCCGATGCAGAATAATATGATCCTGATTGATGGCATCGGCTGTTTACTGCTCTCGAAATTATAAACAATCAACATCATGGTTGTACATTCACGTTCCACTAGAATATAATATGAATACGTTTATTCTGTATTAGGGAGTATCCAATTTGTAGAACAGCAGCATTTCTATGTGCTTTTTGCAGCACAGATCAACACAAACAAAATAATCAACACCAGCGTTGACAACGGCAGACCGTCGTAAAGCAACTTGCAAGTCAGATTTTGATACTTATTTTTAACATTAATGAAACACGAAACGCATCGGTTATACATAAACATATTAATATGTTGATGACAGATTGCGATCGCGTAACACATTAATAAGAATTAAAATTGTCACTGTACTCATACTTGCAACATAACACGTACATGCTTTCAACTTAAAAAAAAATGCGAAGTTTTTGCACCATTGAAACGTTTAATTTAACATCATTGCAACAGTATAGTAAAATTACGTCTACCCGATTCTATCTTACACTGCCGATCAAATTTGTGTTAACATTGATTAACAAGAAAACTTTTTTTTATGTTTATAAAATCATATGTATATGAGAGAAATTAATCTTTATTAAGAAATTGCAGCCAAAGGCTAGTTCATTTCCAAAACATATAACATTTCTCAGAAAATGCATAATGCAATATTCCAATTAAGCCTTTTTTTATTTTTAATATTTGGAATATTTGTTCAACACATATATGTAACTATTTTGGCACAGTCAGTAGAGGCGCAACTAAGCAGCAACACAATCCTGGAGGTTGCGGGGACTGAATCCCGATTGGGTCTAGTAATTTACATTACAATTACAATTTACATTTATGTGTGCGTTCTACGCTTAGTTGAGTACAAGTAATAAGCCAGTTGTGAATAAACTATACTAGAAATGCTAAGAAGGAGAAGAAATATATAAATATTGAATTGAATAAATTATCTGCTTTGCGTTTTCGAGATTAGGTAGTAATCGCAAATCGTTAAACCCATCGTACCTAAGAGGCTAGACTCATCTTTATCAATTTAAGCCAACTTTATCAATTTAAGTAACTTAACATTTCATATTATACCTTAGTTCAAGAGCTACAATATGATATCTCAAAGCGTAAAACTGATGAATGTTTACCATTTTATGGAGTCCCGTTTTTTCTTTGTTTTTTCTCAGGTTTGCTCACGACTTAACTTGTTTTTCTAAAATACATTTAATTTTGTAAACGAATATACAAATATATATTATCTCTCCATCTTCATAAAGAAACAAAATACTTCCTAAAATCAGTATCAGCAACCTTGAGAGTTATACGGATCTGAAATAAAGTTTGAATAAGATAATCTAAGGATAATCCTTGTTTTCAGAAATTTATACTTTTTTCTTGAAAAGTTTAAACTTTACTTGATTCATATTATTTAAATGATTTTTTTAACTAGTTGTAGTTATATAGCTATATATAATATAATATAGCTGTGAGAACACAGTAACTAAATATTTTATAATTTGTCTCTAAATTTTCTCCGAATTTTTGCCATTTATATAACGAACAAAATATTCATCAAGAGTTGGTTCATCATTGAGGGGTTCTCATTAATTTATTTAACACTTATTTGATTAGGATTTAAGTATTGAATAGTTTAACAGGATAGAAATGCGCTAGATCTCAATAATGTGTTATGAAATACTTGGTTAACCGTCCAATGTAGGATGTTTTGTACACTATAATTACATGTTGTTATGAACACGTGGGATTTATTAGAATAAAGTACCAAGTAAAATAATAAACCACTTTTTCCAACTTAGCTGGGATACGTTTATAAAAGCTTAATTGATCATATAGCAAATAAAATACTCATACAAAATTTACACATGATTACAAACAATTGTCGAAATGCTTACAGAACACTATTTTGTGAAGCGATTTAAATGGAAATATACCTATGCTAAATTTGAAAAATATATCTACATTTAACGACTTTTGCACATATTTTTATAGACCATACTTTTGAAATATTCTCGACTAGAATTAAAGAAAATGCCTGCTATTGAGCGAGTAAGTAAAAAATATGAAAAATGTAATTGTTAAAGGTCGAATTCTCTAAGTAATTTTTGCTTTACGATAAATTTATTATAACTATGTTGTCTTCCTCTGCGTGGCTAGAAACAAAACTATGTCAATCCTCTAATACCTCTTATCACGATATCGATGAGTAGCTGTTTAACTTTACCGAGACTAATAAATTACGAGCCAGCAATAAACTTGTTTCTCTAAGAAATAATTTTGAAGTAACAAAAAAAACAACATTAAAAAATATTTGAACTCATGAACAAATAAATAGAAATAATCCATGTTTCAACTTGCCGAGAGGCTGCAAATAAAAATCAAAATAGGTGCCTAAGAGAATAAATGTGTTCATAATTCTATCAGCCGGTAGTGTAGTTCGTTTGTGCGTTGTCGCCATATGCTATTTATTATGTAAAATTGATTTGTAGGGATTTTTTTTTTCAACATAATTCATTTTTAACTATGTTTTTAACTATCATTAGCTTACTAAGTTAATTCATTTATTAAGTGTATTAGAACTTTACTTTCACAAATCAATTTTTAATATCACACAATTTTTCTTCCCCAATTTTTAAAAAAATGCTTTGTTTTCAAAGCTTTACTGAAGCGCTTTATTTTTCAAGAAGTACAACATAACACTTCACCGAAAATCTTAAAGGGTTTCCAAAATTCACTAATTGTCACACGATTCCAGAGGCATCTATTCTAATTATTTTACATACTATGGAAATAATTTTCATAAGTATCGAGGAGTTGAAATGAATGTCCATGCTTAAAATTCAATTCCTGAACTCATTTGAGCAAAAGACAAAACATTCTTGCAGCAGATTTGCATCGATGCTTTGTTATTTACATGGTTAATGGAACTAAAAAGCAACGTTGAAAAAACTTTGGGGTATCACGTCTACCATGTTATCTGGATCTTAACATACGTGCTAAATCACTTTTTTGCAACTTGATGTAAACATTTCAAAGTTGCGTGAAATTGTATCGCAACTCATTACGAACAATGACATGTTGCAAATAGGCTCCACCTCTTGCGCTTTTTGCGTTGCTATTGAGTATGATTTTGAGGTATAATACCACTAAAAATCAACTCTTATTTGTTTCAATGGAGATTTTGTTGCTCTATTGGAACAAGTGGTGCTACTTGGGTTGGTACTGACCTGTCGGACGCTGCTACTTCTCCCAAAACTACTACAGCTGCTGCCGAAACTACTACACATTATTTCCAGATCTACCGGCAACAGCCGGCACTGGGGAAAGGCTTTGTGTAGTTCTGTCGATAACTCCGCTTTCGTGAGATTGGTAGTGTTCGCTGGTGTAGGGCAGCGGCCAGGGCATGAGAGGGCTACCCCTCCCCCCTGCCGTCTATCTCAATTTTTTGTAGTCGTGGGGTGCTCTGCGTTCTTCCTAAAGCTGTTTAAGCAGTCCAGTTTGGTGCAGGAATGCCAGGAGTTTCGCCGTATTACCTTCCCTGTTATTCAAGGCTTCATGTAGGCTGGTAGAGCTGATGTCGGCTTCTTCGCGTTCTGTCACGCACTTTCGACAGTGGAGAATAACGAGCCGCACGTTAATTTCAGTTCTGCAGCATTCGCACATAGGCGGTGTGTCCTTTTTCAAAAGAAAAGAATGGGTCAGCTGAATGTGGCCGATCCTGAGGCGTGTTAGCGCACGTTGGTCGGCTGGGTCCACCTGCGCGTGTCGTACTTCACTTCCTCAATGTTGCCTCTAGCCGTCTCGTACCACCGTTGGTCCCATCGGCGTCTTATCGCTCGTTTCACTTCTCGCAGTGCATCTTCGCCCGGAACAGCCATATCTATAACGGGTTCTTCTTCAGCCCCGCTTGCTAGTCGATCCACCTGGGTGTTTCCGTGGATCCCAGAATGTCTCGGAATCCAACAGAAACGAACGAGTTTGTTACAATCTATTCGATTTTTGAATCCACGGGTGCTTCGACCTTCCTGATTCTGAAGCACAACTGGCTGAATCCGTAAGAATAACCACTATCGGCACCGACGTTCGGCATCAAAAGCACTCTCTTAATGGCGTACGCCCTGCCCACCGCATGCGCTTCGGATGGCTGGAACGAATCCGCGAGGCCAGTCATGCAAAAATGCGGCTCCAACGGTGTCTTCACTTTTCGAACCATCGGTGTAGACCACCGTTGACATGTGGAATCTGGTTGCGCGCAGCTGTTGGACGACTGGACGGGACTTATCCGGCGGATCACCGGCTCGTAAAGTTCGCTTTACATCCCATACTATCGATGGTTTACGTGCGTGCTATACACGATCGCCCTGTCTCGTCGCATGGTCGACAGTAGGAAGTTCGGTACCCGTCACATCAAGTATACGTTCAGATGCTCGCCGGATCAGTGGAAGGGTGCTGTTGGTTCGACTTTTAGCTAGAATCCGGATAGCCGTTCGTGCTACAGATTGAACTGCAAGGAATTCAAAGGGGAGTGTTCCAGCTTCGGCCATAACCGAGATGATTGGGATGGTCACAAACGCTCCGGAAGCGTATCGTACCATTTTTAAGGGAATCCGGTCCTCCTCGGCTCACAAGTCCAACACCGTACGTCAGCTTCGCAGTGACTAGTGCCGAACCCACCTGCAGCAAGGTTGCTCGGTTGCCACGCAGGAGTTTCGCTGCAATATCCGAAGTCGAGATTCGAGTCGAATATTGACCGCTGGCTAGATCCGGCTAAAACATAACGTTGGTCTTGTGTTGCCGAATGAAGGGTAAAATCCGCTTTTTCAGACACTCTTTAATGTTAACCGTCGGCGTCATTGACGTCATTGTGAGATGTGATGAAAACTTTTGCTTTATTTCCACAACTGCAGATTCCTTACCAAATCATAAGTTTCCGTGCAAACTTATCAGCAAAAACAAATTTATACCTGGAAGGGACATCCCCACGACCAGTTGCCAGGTAAAATTTTCGTCCGGGGATTTGTTTATAATCCATTTTGACATATGTTTCGTCATCCATTAAAATACAGCCATCAAATTTCGTCAAAACTCGTTCGTACAGTAATCGTGCACGCCTTTTGGCCACTAAATTTTGTTTCAGGGAGCGATTCGGATGTTTACTGACACAAAAATACTTAAATCCTTCTCTTGAAAGGATGTTACGCACGGTGGAAAAGTTGGAATCGTGTTTTTTTGCCAAATCACGTATGGAGACACCTGGGTTGCCTTTCACGTACCTCAACACCGTTCTCCTCAGCGCTTTGTCCCTAATACCACTTTTATGATAGATGCACTGTGTCCTATCCACACTCAGAGTATCCTAGTAACGTTTGATTGCAAGACATACAGTTGACTTTGGGGATTTCAACACTTTGTATATTCAGGGCAGACTACGAGGGATTCTCTAGATGTTTGTGCATAATTAATTTTTTTCTTAAGTTCCATGATCCGTAATTTCGAGATGCGTCGATCAATCGCGAAAAACTTTTCACCAATTACTTTGTCAATAAAACATCAACAAATGCCTGTTAAACTCTTTTTGTTCCAATCACCAAGGACGCGTTGGTGTATTAAACCGTGCGTCCAGATTTCCTTTATTAGAGTTTTAAGCACGTCTGGTGTCAAGAAATAGAAGGGCGATTCTAATTAAATTTAGCTTTAACTTTTCAAACTGCCTTAAAATTCAGTGTAACCAGGAAATTAGGGAAATGGTGAGCGTTCACTTGTTGTCGCTGTTTCTCTACTAGGGGACTCGTTTATTATTCGACAAATTTAAGTATGAAGTATGTTATTAATCGGTATTTATGTGAATGCAAATTCAGTGGTTCAAACCTATGGTTGTAAGTCTGCGGATATTCTGTTACGTGGGGATTGTAAGCATGTGGAACATTTTCGCCAAGGCAGAACTAGGGAGCTGGTTTAAATTACTAGTTTTGAAATTCGGAATTCACAGGCCAAATGTGGGAATTTGTTTGCTTATATTTTAGAGTAAAGTGGAGCAAGAGTACACACTTAGTTGACTTAACATACCCTTTGAAAGAAAATAGGATTTGTCACAATATTGAAATGAAATGAAACCATACTTCTTTATCACCAATCTATTGTATATTGTGTTGTTGCAACCATGGTTTTGGCAGCACGGAGCGTGTCAAACCATTTGTTCCCCGTAATGCACTTCTTATATTTTATTTTGGATGCATACATTCACACATACAATATCTGGTTATCTGGCTTGGGGCCATGCTTGCAAGCTTGCTAGAGATTAACCTAAAAAAGTGCATCTCAGTCTCATTCACTAAAAAGCGAAATGTAAGGCAAGATACCATCACTATAGGTCAACAAACTGTTGAAAGATACAATAAAGTTAGAGATTTGGGAGTCATACTTGATTCCGAGCTCACTTTTCTAGAACACTATAAAATTATAATTTACAAGGCAAGAAATATGCTCGGGTTCATCGAAAGGTTTAGTTTTTATTTCAATGATCCCTATACAATAAAAACGTTGTATGCAACATATGTTAGGCCCCTTCTCGAGTACTGCACCGTGGTTTGGGATCCATACCAGAATACACATAAAGATCGTATTGAGTCAGTGCAGAAACAGTTTTTATTGTATGCTTTGCGTAAGTTAGGATGGAACTCTTTTCAGTTTCCTTCTTATGAATCCCGGTGCATGTTAATTAAAATAGTTTCTCTTGGAAAACGACGTGAGTTTGCTATTCTATCATTTATAACCGATGTTATTGGGCAAAGAGTAAATGACGCAGAAATGTTAAAGAAGCTCAACTTCTACGCTCCCACCCGTTACTTAAGAAGCAGGAATTTATTCTATATAAAAAATCAAAGAACCAACTATGCCTGAAATGGACCCATAAATAAGATGATGTCTTGCCATAACAAATACTGCACCACAATTGATATAACAATGAATAAAAATCAACTAAAAAAAGTATTTTACACTCAAAATCAGTAAGAAAAGAATTAAGGCAAAAATGTAAAACCGGTCTACAAATATGATTGACGACAAATAAAATCAAAAATCTTAACTGTAGAAGTTACAAGTCTTGCAAAATAGATGTTTAAAAATCATTTATTCATTACCTCGGCTATATGCTACCTTTCAACTCTATACCTTGCTCATGCATAACGTTTTACCAATACGAGGCTTATGTGAACTACAGACCTGCTTATTTATCTATGAGGTTATAAAAAATCCAAATTTGCATCATAACCTAGTTCTACCTGCTATAAATCACGATCATAACACACGATACGAAAATAATTTAACAAGATCTAGAGCATTCAGTAGCCTTGGTCAAATGCGAATATCATTCTATGGCCCTTCTGTTCATAATATAATTCCACATCAATTGAAATTGATCAACAATAGCATCTTATTTAAAATAAATTTAAATTCTTGATCTAAACCCGGATCAACTGCCAGAAATATCATGTCAATATTATTATAAGTTTACACACTTAGAAAATAACACCGAACTCGGTTCAATTTTCTACCGAACCACATCGGTTACCAACAAGAAACCGAATAAATCGTTTATATATACTGTTTTCGGGTGACTTTTTAGAACAAAACCCGAGTTTCGGTTACTATATGATTAATTTGACAGATAAAAATGAAAGATGCACCGAACAGTACGGTAAAGCAGGGATATTCAAGAGTTCGGTACACGAGAACCGAGAAAACTCGGTAAACTGAACCGAGCCTTCGCAGAATATTCTTAAACGTCAAACACTTCTCTTTGAGTCAATGTCGCAACAGCTATGTCTACCGAAAAGCTCGGTTATTTTAGCTGACTTGATAAGACCTAAAAAATCGTCAGCCATTGTATCTCCCGTGTGCGCGTGAAATGTGTTTTGCCAAAATTCTCCCTACTGTGTCATTTTTTCAGGTGAAATTTAAAAAAAAAACAACAGGAAAATGTACGTCGTTGAGTAATGTATGAGGATTATGAAGATGAGGCTCAATAAACAATGTACCTAACTGACAAAACTGGTTTTATTACTAAAACTCGAAACTATTTCAACCCACAATTCCAGCTCTGCCATAAAGAACCGAATTCTGTAACTGCAACAGAAACGTCGGTTTGTTTGAAAGTGTTCGGTAATATTTGAGTAAACCGATGTTCGGTTATTGCTGATTGGATTTATTTTTGTCAGCCGAGTTTTTCGGTAAATTTGACAGTTTGCTAGAAAATGAAAATATAACGAGCACTCGGTTGCTCCAATTTGAACCGAACAGCCAACCGAGCGTTCAGCAGATGAAAACTCGGTTGAAATTCAACCGAGTTCAGTTCTATTTTCTAAGTGTGTAATTAATCGATTTAATTGTTTCCTGGGATCCCTTAAAAGGAACAATGTTCCACTCGGTATCCCTTGTTAAGATAACTTTTGTTTCAATGGTCATCACTTATTTCTCACACCATTCAAGTTTGTTTTGTTTTGTTATTTGTTTTTTTTTATGTTTTTTTTTATTTTTTATATAACATAAAATATTTTTTTATTTTGTTAAGTCTAGATGAGTCCACTACCAGGGAGCTTGTAACTAGAGCTTTTTGGTGTGGGGAAAGTGGTGGGCAAATTAAAGAAAAAAAAATGAAAATTAAGTGCTTTTAGTATAAGTAGTTAAATTTTTCAGTTAAAAATGACCTACTTTTGCTCCCATACAAATCACCGTATGAAAATATGTTTTTCTCTTTCCGGGTCCTCAAAAACGGGCAACCAATGGTTCACAATGTCTTCTTCTTTTTATTTCATTTAGTTTCATTTCATGATAAATACAACAATAGCCACACCCTCCAGTTGAAAAATTATTTTGCTCGTTCCCTCTTTTGAATGTTGCTCCGTACTGTATTTTTGTGCCTCTCTTCATTCAGGGTTATGATTGCAAAGCTACAGGTTGTACGGAATCAAATTGCACCACTTTTAAATGGCTGTAACTGTTTACCCGTTGGGTATTTTCTATTGAAACTTCGAGTGGAATTAGTTCAATGTGTATTTGTTTACGTAAGGTTCACTAGCAGATATGCAATCGTTTCGAAGATGGAGTCGGAAGAACAGCAGCGGCGCAAATAAATTTTGCGCTGGTACCTCGAAAATCCAGATCTTTCTCATCGTGCCATCAGCAGGAAGCTGGGAATGCAACATTTGACGGTGTCTCGTGTATTAAATCAGTACCACGAACTCGATCGGAAACAAAAAAGTGGCAAAAATGGCTCTCCCTATAGTGTTAAGGATCACAAGCGGGTAGTTCAAGCTTTCAAGAGGAATACCAACAGTTCAATTCGAGATGTGGCTTAAAATTGAATCCAACCACTACACACAAGGACATACAAGGACTACACACGTACAAAGTCCAAAAGGCGTCTAATCGCGATGAAAGGCAGAATATGGTGTTTTACCTATTCCGTACACGGAAGTTCTACATCCAGATGTTGACAAATCCACATTGCCTCGGTATGGATGATGAGATATATGTAAAAGCAGACTTCCGGCAGCTTCCGGGGCTCCAGTTTTTCACTGCTTATCATAAATTCGATGTCCCTGAGGACGTTAGAAAACAGAAGATGTCAAAGTTTGCCAAATAATATATGATTTGGCAAGTAATTTGCTCGTGTGGAAAGCGCAGCACCACATTCGTGACAACTGGAACGGTCAATGATGGCCAGGTGTAACTAAAAGAATGCCTCCAAAAGCGTCTACTTCCTCTTCTGAGGTCACCCGATGGTCCTACGATTTTCTGGCCGGTTTTAGCTTCGTGCAATTACTCGAAAGAGGTTTTGGAGTGGCACAAGGCTAAGGAGGTCAATTTCGCGCCGAAATGGAATGATGCCGGAATGGTGCCAATTGAAAATTACTGGGCCATCATGAAGCAGGGATTTCGGAAGCATCCTCAGGATGTGAAATCGTATCAAAACGACCGTTTCGCATGCTAAAACACTCATACTGTTATTCCAAACACGTTTGCAAAGTTTTGGCCTTATCAAAAATGCTAAAGAAAACTCAGTTGTCAATCATATGCGACGTCTGTGCATAACCGAAAGACTTCAACTCCCATCGTACCGAATGCAATTTGTTAGTTATTCCAGTCCGTCAAGCTGACAAATACTCACTTCACAATCACGAAAATTAATTACGAAAAAAAAATCCGACTCATGACAACCGAACCACAACCCCTAACGAATTGCAGCATTGTAACCAATCGCACCGGGTGCTCGTTGAAACAAATTACCCGCAAATTAAACCTCCATGCATCATTCCCGAGCCGAAACGCATCTTAGGGGATGCTCCCGGCCATAAGTTTACGAAGAAATGCCAGCAGATCCGATGGCTTCTGAGCTTTGCATCGCTTTGAAGATTTAAGGTAGGAGGCATAGGAAGCCCCGGCCCGGTCAGTGGACGTTGGTTGGCTCATTCATCATCCCATGTCCAGTGGTGGTTTTTCGCCTTCTGGAATGTGAATGACTGTCTATGTGTGTGTGTGTGAGCGTGTTTTCAACTTATGAGGATAAATGTGCCCGCGGAACAGAATTTCCAGCTGTATCCTTGTCAGTGCCATTGGCCGTTGAAAAATTGGCTCAACACGCCTTGCAGCCCTGCTTTTTTGTTTCATGCAGGCGCGAGCTTTGAACGTGTGATAGTGAAAATTAAAAAAGCTGCCAGAGCGAGCCAAATTAAAAACACAATCCATTTAGCCTTCCGTTTGATGGTGGAAATGCTTCATAATAAATTTGCATCTCTCGTGGTTGTCGTTTATTATTTTCATCCCATGCTGCTTCCTTCCAGGACTGTGGGTGCATTTCTCTCGTAATTGATGATGACGCGGTTGGCTGTTTGCGAGTCAAGTGCAGGGGAATTAATGTTGCCACACGAAATTAAAAATAAGGATTTTTTCGATTAAACTCTTGCAATCGTCAGGGATTGATGGCGATCTTCCGTCAAGGAAAACAATGGCAATCACGTCTTTCGCTCGTTTGCAGCATTAACCCACATAAGCCACACAAACCGAGACCAGTTGATTGCCATGCAAGAGATATTGCTCCACCACGAGGCAGGGACGCCCACACGAAATAACATAAACATTGAACATATTGACTGTCGATTGCTTTCCCGAACTGTGCGCCAAACGACAGTAATCAACTAAACCCACCCAATCCCGAAAGGCAGAGAGCGTTTAGACAAAGTCGCCTCTCGAGTTGATTGAGCTGAAAGTAAATAGAAAGGTAAACTTTTCTACCGACTTCATCCAGCTTCAGGACTGCTGCGGCTCATGAATAGGCTCAGGTATGGATCGGGAACAGATGCCGCTGCGGAGATAAGCAAATTGTACTGTGCAGCGAGCGACGGCGACGACGTGGGATGTTTTGGGGGCGCAGTTTTCACATTATTGACTGACTGACTGACTGACTGACTGACATACTGCAGTGTGGAGTCTGCTGATTGCGCCAATGGACGATCGACGGATCTAGTGCCATTAGGCGACGGCAACAGACTCTGGCTACGGGTGGCGCTGATGATGCCCTCGAGGGGTAATATTGGCTGAATCTACCATCTAGAGAATGAAAAATAGTGGGAGAGAGAGGAACTGTTTATCGTTGGTCAGAAGTAGCCAACGCGGTCGGAGAAGGATCAATGAAAGCTGGGCTATTTATGATGTGATAGTTGATTGTTTTGAAAGGTTGCCTTTGAGCATTGAACTTTTTTCACTAGAAAAGTAGGTAAGATAAAAAGTTCACTCAGTATATTGTTGATTTTGAGTTTTCCGGACGACCGGAGACATTGAAAATTGGTCAAATAATCACAACATAAAAAAAACACAAACTTTGATTGGAACATTCAGAATTCATTCCAAGATAAATTTTCATCACATAAACAAATTCGGAACTGTTTGGCCTTCCCCACAATTGTCAACAAACTTTCAGGGTATTTATGAAACGATTTCACTAAGTTCTGCCATCCTCATGTTGCTCGAAATCGCTTCGAAATTTTAATCCCCGTACCTTTGCCCGAACAGCATCCATAAGGTTTGTTTTGTTCAAACAGTAAATCGACTTTTTTGCATAGTTCACCCATGGTTTCTTAATCCCTCAATTGTTTTAACTACTTTAGAATGTTAACAAACACAGATAAAAAAACACATTGAATTTTCTGCGTTATCTCATGCACATAATGGGAATGCAAGATTAGATAGATATTTCACTGTCCAATGGCATTTTGGCTTGGAATTTTTTTTAATAATCATTTATTTGTACAGGCTCAATCAAATTAACTTTACAGAGCCAAATTTTCATATTTTTATACATCATTTATTAACTAAAACTAAAGTTAGAAGGATAAAGCCGATTACTCGGGGCCGTCTCGAGGTTAATATGAATTACAAATTACGGATGGAAAAGAGGATGGGAATTTAAGGTATGGTTTACATAACACATTAAATTTAAATTCTAAATTATCTAAACACTTATAACTATACAATTTATGGTTTTCTTTTGACTTGAACACTTTTTGAAAAAGAAAAGAAAAATACACACACATACACAGATGAAAAAAAAACTTACAGTAAACATACAGGTTAAACTAACTACAATCTAATGCTAATGTTAGTCAAAAACACATAAATGAGTTTCATGTACTCCAAATCACGTACAGCCAAAATCTCTAGAATTGCCACATTGGGTTGTCTACCTCGAGCCCGAAGGGAATCATAATGCTCCGATCTGACTCCACAATGTTCAGCACAAGACCAAATAACGTGATCTGCGTCCTGATAGCCTTGTCCACACTCATAGAGATTGCTGTCGCTCAGCCCAACCCGGTATAAATGAACGTTCAAAGAATAATCATTGGACATGAGGCGAGAAATCACACGAATGAAGTCTCGATCCACATCCACACCCCAAAACCATGATTGCTTCGACACCTTGGGGATGATAGGATATTGCCATCGCCCCAAATCTCCTTTACTCCATTTATATTGCCAGCTGACGAGTGACTGTTGACGAAAAATAGTAAAAAATTCGTTGAAGGCGATTTGTCGATCATAAATATCGCCTTCCATAGCGCCCACCTTTGCAAGCGAGTCCGCTTTCTCATTGCCTGGAATTGAACAATGAGATAGGACCCATACAAAGGTGATTATAAAATAATGCAAAGATAAAGCACTTAGAAGCTCCTGTATTTTCATAAGAAAATACGAGGAGTGCTTTACTGGCCTCAAGGAGCGAATAGCCTCTATAGAACTGAGACTATCCGTGAAAATGAAGTACTGATCCGGTGTTAATGAGGCAACAATTTCTAGCGTAAAGTGTATTGCCGCCAATTCAGCGACATATTCGGAACAAGGAGCTTGAAGTTTACGGTTGGCGCTATAAATTTCATTAAATATACTAAAGCCTGCTGACTCCTCTATCAATGATCCGTCAGTGAAGAACGATTTAGTGGGATCAACTTGGCCAAACTTTGCAGCAAATATCACCGGAGCAATCATAGGACGATGATGCTCTGGGATTCCACGAAGCTCCTGCTTCACATTAAAAATCGCAAGTGGCCATAGCCCGAGAGATGGCAATAGTGTTTTAACGTATTTTAATTTGAATCCTTACACAAGTTTTTTTTGAAAAATATATTCTAGTTTGGATGTCTGTTCTCTGTGACCCAGGTAACCAATAAGCAGTTCCAAAGCGTCTTTACGGCAGCCTATCAAGCATTTAAGTCGCTTTAAATGCAACATAAATGTCACTTTTGACCCAGCACCTTCTTGAGGAACTTGGTGTGTGAAACGAACTTCACCTCGGAGCTCGCTTCCTTCGTGGGGGAAGGAAAATACAAAGTGCCCTGTCAGTCGATGCCATCCAGGATGAGATAGGTCTCGTCGTCCATCACCACCGCCATAACGCGATTCGCCGGGAAAATCGAGTTTACCATCATATTCAGCTGTAGCCGTTGCATCATTGCCTGTAGCTCCGAAACCAGTGGAAGCAACTTCGGCGTCCTGACATGTATGTTCATGTTCGCCAGACACCGACCTCCTGGTCAAGCGCACGCTGCGATGTAGCTACTTTCCCTCGGTCTTCCTCTTCAGCATCCTTTGGTGCTTCTTGTCGCTCAGGACCGGGCTTTTCTTCGACGCTCTGATTGTTGTCTAATAGTGCCAAGATGTTGTAGATGCCAGAACGGGCGTACCCGGCGTCCACAAAGTTCCGCACGATGTCCGTTTTCGACACGGCGGGGTGCCGTTCTTTGAGCGCGCACACTTCTGAACAGAGTTGCTTCACTGTTTTTGCCATCACGGTTAGAGTTCGACTGACAGAGCTGTCAAATTTTGTCTGCTGAGTCATGGGTTACTATGATTGATGCTGCATGGGTATTTTCGTCAGTGCGGGTGAAGGTAAACCCATGAAAAAACGGCAATGTTTGTTAATTTTTTTAATGCAAACGTTATCTACCTATCTTTCCAGTAGTCAACGCTAACAAACCTGGAAAGCTCCGGATGGTTTGGGATGCAGCTGCAGAGCCACGACGCACATCTCTGAATGCCTTCCTATTGAAAGGTCCTGGTCAAGTGGCACTTCAGTGTACTACAGCGCACATTGGTCCGAAAGGGCGATTTTCAGGAATAAAAAAAAGTGCCCTTAGATGACGTGTAATCAAATTTATGTCTTCAAAAAAGTTTTTGGTAATATTAAGGTCCATCTGAAAAAGGGGTTGTCCATAAACTGCGTTCATCGGGGCACGATTTATTTTTTTAAACTTTTTTGTGTAACGTTCTAGGCTTTCAAAACATTCTACAAAATTGTAGAACTCACAATTTCCATAAACTTTGCAGAATACACCAACTTGCTATCTTGTGTTTTTTTTTGAGATATGAAGCATTTTATATAGAAACCCCTTTCAAATTGGTTTTTTAGCTCTAACTTTTTTCTTTGATTTTTCCTCGGTCTACTATGTTCTGGAAAGTTTTATTCTTTTACTTAAACACACAACTTTTTAGAAGACAGCAATACGCTATCTTTTCGAACTGAAATGATACAAGCGTTTTGTTGTTCAAAATATGCTATTTTCCAAGGGTTATATCTCAAAATGGCGCAAACATTTTGGAAATAAAATTCCGTGACATAATGGTAAATATTGTACTGAACATTTTAATGTTTTAATATATGGGGGGTAATTGATTATTACTAGGTGGGCATGAATCAAAGAAGTGTGGTTTTCGGTGATAATACAGTCTTCAATGAGCTTTTCAATTGTAATTTCTTACTTTGAGTTTTCCGTGGCATGCTATGGTGAAGAAAGTTGTTCATTTCACTGAAACACACAAACTTTTGGATGATGGCTCTACTCTAGCCTTTAAATATGAAAAGATACAGGCATTTTTTAAATCATCTTGGAACTGCCAACAATAAATTTCAAAGAAGTCCGGGCGTGTTTGTATGTGGGAATGCTTTCGGATAATGGAAAGGACTTGCTTAAAAGGAAACAGAATGAATGAACCTTGATCATTTATTCAATGTTACGGACTATTAAATGTTGGACAAAATCATACCATTTAGGATCGTAATAGTTTTCGTTATCTATTTAAGCAGATTTGAACGCTTTCTGGATATTGGCTGGGTTTTGATGTAGTGATCCTATTTTTAAGTGAAATGATAGGATCCGAAGTTAGAAGAAGCCGTTTAAAGACATCTTCTAAATTAGCAGCTCTGCTAAATTTCCGGGCATGATTCTCCCTGAATCTTCTGATACATTTATTTCGGGTTTCCTGTGCTTCTTCACTGCACACTGCAATTTTGTTTATCCAAATGGCCTGATATGAACACCATACGACTGCACTTAACTTTAAAATTGCGCGAACTAGGGCGTAATAGAGAGATCTAAGGCAATTAGGGTCACGGAATTCATTAGTCAATTTGGATATGAATCAAAGTTGTCTATTGGATTTTGCAATGATGCCATCGTAATGGGGCCGAAATGTGAGTCCAGTATCATAACACCTGGCCGCGAATGTTGTAGTTATGACTGATTGGGTTAATTTTTCGATGAAATGTTATTACATTGCACTTAGTAACACTAATCGTTAACAAGTTTCGGTCAATCAGTTTCTGTAATGTAGGACAATCCTGGATGCACTTTACGATAAAGTATATCTTTACATAGAAGAGACGGCATCCCTGAGGCAGTATTTCTGATAGTTCTTGGATAAAAATAGAAAAGAGAATTAGGCCCAAGTTGCTCCCTTGGAGAACGCCCGAAACGCTGGAAAAACACTTCGATGTTACAGGTCCTATTTTTACGCAAAGATTACGATTCGTAAGGTATGAAACCATGTAATAAGATCTCCATAAATCTCCAATTTGTCAAGCTTTAGAAGAAGTATCCTATGATCAACTCGGTCAAAGACAGCTTTACATAACGGTAATTTGTAAACCGGCATCTATATTACGCAAGCTAAATAAGGAGAATTGCAAACGGTTAATTATCCTGATCGCAAGAAACTGATCACTTGGGGTAAAATCCGTTTTATGAGCGGGGGTTCTCACGGATTGCTTCCGATCACTTTGAACATTTTACAAGAGCCATGATATTCGAAACTGAATTCTGGGAGTGGAATAATCTGAGAATTTCATTCTTCTCGTACATTGTTCACAATATCTTCTTTAATCCTTAAAAATTCAAATACACCAATCGTTTGTAAACAATAACAACAACAACTGTAGCAAAATTTTGTAGAACTAGATTGAACAGCATGAATGATAAGATAGTATTAGTGAGAGTCTTGAAACTGTCCGACGCATTAGGTACAACGACTATCAAGTCGTCAGTTCAGTTTGTTGAAATCAGTTTGAATATAATGAAACATCCATATATGATCCAGTCTGGTCTAGAAATTATTCGTAAAAGATTTTTTTTTCGACTTCCTGGACAAAGGATATGCTTGTACTAGCCACACAATCATACTAAGGAGTGTATCGAATATAAGCTATCCACATACATTTGCGTTGTACGCATGTATTTGTGATGGTTTTTATGCTCTGAACACTGCATGCTGTGCGTTTGACTGTCAGCTTTCTTTTGTTTACTTGTTTGTGCGGTTCAAATTCTGCGTTTTCAAAATGGCGCGTATTAAAAAGGAAGTGAAAATTAAGGTTCTGGACACATGGCTAAGTGAGAAGGGTATTACTATGCGAAAATTGGCGAATCGGTTTGGAATATTTATCATGCGAGTGTTAAAACCATCATTAATAAGTTATGGGAACACTATTCTTTGGATGAGCTACCAGGAAGAGGCTGAAAACCCGGTTCTTCCAACCCGAAACTGGAGCAGAAAGTGGTATCTCTAATCATGAAGAACAAATCAATGTCAATACGTGATTTGACCAAAAAAGCAGGAACGAGTGTCGGAATGATCCAGCGTATCAAGAGGCGAAACCACCTGAAAACCTACAAGACCTACCTAGAGCAGAAAATCTCGAAACAAAATGCAGAACAGAAGAAGCGAGCAGCAACAAGGGCCCGGAAATTGTATTCGCGTCTTTTGCAGCGTCCGGATGCATGCGTTTTGATGGACGATGAGACTTATGTAAAGGAGGACTCAAAAACCCTCCCAGGCCCACATTACTTTACTGCCGTCGTTGGGGAGGATGTGAGCGATGCGAACAGGTCGATTATTCGGTCGAAAGGTACTGGTATGGCAAGCAATATGTTCATGTGGTTTGAAGTCACACTACCGGAACTATAAATGCGTAAATCTATCGATCTGAGTGTCTCCAGAAGAGATTGTTGCCCTTTATATAAGAAGCATAGTACACTTCCACTGTTTTGGCTGGATTTAGCGTCGGCTCACTATGCCAAAACCACTCTCAATTGGCTTGCGGAAAAGGGTATGGATTTCGTTGAGAAAAATATCAATCCACCAAATTGCCCTCAGCTTCGACCCATCGAACGTTACTGGGCAATCGTGAAGAGGGTCTTCAAGAAGACTGGTAAGGCAGCTGGGAACATGCAGGAGTTCAAAAAAATTTGGGCTCAAGCGTCCAAAAAATGCGATGCAGCACTTGTCCGGAACTTGCTGAAGAGCATTCGATCCAAAGTTCGAAAATTCGTGAAGGAATAACTTAAATTTCATCCGGTCTTCATTATGTTTGTGGCGTACACAACACAATCAAACCAAAATGAATTACCTTACATGAATACAATTGTAACCACAAACACTCACTCCTGTTCACACGACACTCGATCTTTGTAAATATAATTTTAGTATGATATAGACAACCAAACGAGATAGTTCTCCATCTCTCCGAAAGATAGTTCTTTGTCACTCCGAAAGAATTCCTTTATAACCGTCGGCCTACGTTCCTACAACTGGTGACCCCGACGTGATTTGAACACGCAACCTTCTGGTGACCCCGACGTGATCGTCGCGAAAATTCTTTGAACAGCTTATTCCAAGACGCGCTATCCCTGTGTGAAATTCCCGAATCGCTACCACAGGATTCCATAATCATCTCGAAAATCCTACCCGCGTGTGAAAATCGCAATGGCTACCGGTGGTGACGGTAGAGGCTCTGCTGAGACAAAAAAATCCGACAAAAAAATCCGACGAAATCCGGGTAACTAAATTCGATTAGAAACGACAAATTCAGGTTCAACGCTGTGATCGTTGCCCTCGGCTCGCGCGCGAAATTCGTTCATTCAGTGATCGCTAACTGCAACGCGTCCAGCACTAACGATAAGTACGATGTGCTCAAAGCCGCAGTGATCGCTCGTTTCCGTCCGTCGGAGACGCTACGACTGACTAGCCTCCTTTCCGGGATGTCCTTGGGAGATCAAAAGCCCACGGTCCTTTTGTCAGAGATGCGACGCCTGGGGGGATCAGGTTGTACAGACAACGTATTGTCTAACCTTTGGTTACGAGCTCTCCCCAATACAGCTCGCTCCATCATCGCTGCTATGCCGGCTGCCACACTCGATGAGCAAGCAAAGGTGGCAGACAAGATTTTGGAAGCCCCATGTCAGCAGATTTCAGCTGTACAGACTGCAGAAACATCATCGTCATCATCCCTCGAGCAACGAATCGAAGCCCTTTCGCGTCGCCTCGATGAAGCTCTTTCAGGCAATTTCCGAGGACGAGATCGCCGCAACAGCCGTTCCCGTGGTCGTTCATTTGGTCGGCGAGAAGAAACTCCAGCCAGAAGCAAAACACCTCGTCGTTGGATCTGCTGGTTTCACTACAGACATGGCGCCCAAGCTCGTAAGTGCGAAAAGAACAAACACGACAACCCATCTTTGAAGTGTATTTTTTTCGACGGGAATGTCGAGGTATACACTCGACCGAGGGAAAATTAGATCAGGCTACCAATACCAACAAACCCACCGCACTAGACAGCGAAACCCCTCTCCATACGAATACCATCATGAATCAAACAACAAATGTAGAACGAATCCATATAAACGACATGAACTCATCAAATCGATTCCTAATCGATACCGGCGCTGACATCTCTGTCATTCCTCCAACACCGAAAGAACGCCTCAACCCATCAGCATCACATCAGCTCTATGCCGCGAATGGTACACAAATCAAAACATACGGTACCAAACGCATCACTGTCGACCTTGGACTACGAAGACCATTTATGTGGATTTTCGCTATTGCTGATGTGAAATCACCTATCATCGGCGCTGACTTCCTTAAGCATTACGATCTACTCGTGGATCTTCGAAGAACCAAGTTGATCGATAACACCACCCAACTAAAAATCGAGAATATCTATGCAGTGTCAGAGCCAGCCATTACCACGTTCGACGTAAATTCACCCTTCGCGGATATCCTCACCGAATACCGGGACATTACCGTTCTGGATATGAAGTATAAGCCGACCCAAGCCGGTACCGTGCACCAAATCATCACCACTGGCCAACCTGTGTTCTGCCGCCCTCGTCGTCTTCCTATAGACAAATTGAAAGAAGCAAAGGCTGAGTTCCAATTTCTCATGGAACAAGGCATTTGTCAACCGTCGAAAAGCTGCTGGGCCAGCCCGCTGCATTTGGTAAAAAAGTCAAATGGCAAGTGGCGACCTTGTGGTGACTACCGGAATCTAAACGCTATCACCGTTCCAGATCGGTATCCAGTGCCACACATTCAAGATTTCTCCACCATTTTGTACGGTAAGCGAATTTTTTCCTGCATTGATCTCCAACGCGCATACCACCAAATCCCTGTGGCACCCGAAGATGTCCCAAAGACAGCCATTACAACTCCTTTTGGACTATTCGAGTTCAATTATATGACCTTCGGATTGCGTAACGCAGGTCAAACATTGCAGCGGCACCTACATGCTATTTTAGGTGACCTTGATTTCGTCTATCCATATATCGATGACTTGTGCATAGCATCAGATGACATCGATCAGCATAAACAGCACCTTCGCACAGTTTTCGAACGATTAAGACAAAACGGCCTCGTCATCAACGCTGCGAAATGTCAAATTGGGCAATCTTCCGTTGATTTCCTAGGTCACCAAATCACACCTCAGGGCATTAAGCCAAAGTCCAGCAAGGTTCAGGCTATTTTAGATGTTCCGAAACCCACGAATGCCAAACAGCTTAAAAGGTTTCTCGGCACTATTAATTTCTATCGGCGCTTTATTCCACGCGCGGCAGAAAACCAACGAACTCTGCAAGCGATGATCACTGGAAATACTCGCAACGACACAACGATTCTCCAGTGGAACGATGATTCAAACGCAGCGTTCGAACTCTGCAAGCAGGATTTAGCAAACGCCACCCTTCTTGCGCACCCTTCCCAGAAGCAAACCTCGCTCTAGATGTCGATGCCTCGAGTACTGCTATCGGAGCTGTTCTCCACCAGGTCACACAAAATGGTCCCCAACCACTTGCATTCTTTCTCGCAAGCTAAACGAGAGTCAACAGAAAGCTAGCACGTACGATAGGAGCTAATCGCTATGTACGAAGCTATCAATACTTCCGAGATACACTACAAGCTCGAAATTTTTGTGTGTATACGGACCACAAGCCCCTCGTCACCGCCTTCCAACAGCGACCAGAGAAGGCAAGCCCGACGCAGCAGCGCCGACTCAGTTTCATCAGTGAGTATACTACAGACATTCGGCATGTATCTGGCGAAGCGAACAAAGTCGCCGACATGCTAAGTCGTATCAACACAATCACTACGTCCGATGCTATCGACTACGATAGTATGGCACACTCGCAAAGACCGATCCTGATCTGCAACAATTTTTGGATACACCACCACCCAACACAACCGTCCAGCTGAAGCTATTGAAATCTCCTTTATCACCTACACCAATATACTGTGATATATCGACAGAAGCTATTCGTCCGTTTGTACCATTTGAGTTTCGACAAAAATTATGGTGAAAATCATGGTACATCTCACCCAGGAATCCGAATTACCACTCGCTTGGTGTCTGAGCGATTCGTTTGGCTGTCTCTCCGTCGAGATTGTAAACAATTCGTTACACAGTGTATCCCCTGCCAAAAATCGAAAATACAGCGACACAACAAGACACCAGTATCCAGAATCTCAACACCTGATAGCCGATTCGCTCACATTCATATGGATCTGATCGGCCCACTTCCACCATCGGAGGGACATTTGTATTGCCTGACCATCATCGACAAATTCACTCGATGGCCCGAGGTTTTTCCGCTACCGAATATGACAGCACTCACCGTAGCCCGTGCCTTCATCAACGGCTGGATCGCACGATTCGGTGTCCCAACGAACGTTACAACCGATTGTGGTAGGCAGTTCGAATCGGAATTGTTTCGCACACTGACCAGGCTGCTCGGAATCACACACTTACGCACAACCCCGTCTCACCCGCAAGCAAACGGTCAGATCGAGCGAACACATCGCCAGCTCAAAACAGCAATCATGTGCCACCAAAACTCTCGCTGGACCGAAGTTCTTCCCATCGTGCTTCTCGGTATACGATCATCGCTGAAAGAGGATCTGCAAACCACCGCTGCTGAGCTTACGTATGGTACATCTCTTCGGTTGCCTGGCGAATTTTTCATCTCTGGTGGTAGTAGCGTGCCCACACCCGAATTTGTTGCTGATTTGAAAACAACCATGTCGAAGCCATTCCGCATCGAACGCTGAAGAGCTTCGGTTCAGTTTTTTTTTCGCACTCCGCACCACCTTTTTTGCTCTGTTTTGTCAACTCGCCATCAACCACGCGGTGATTGAAATTAGTGCTCTGATTGAACCACCGATATCCAGCCGAGCGTCTCCTTAGGGAAGCAGACATTCCGGCCGAGTCCGACGGATGATCTGTCCAGCCAGTACTCGTCAAACACCCGAGGGGAAAAAGTGTAACCTCATAAAGCATCATCGCAGCAGAGAAGGTCATCGCTCCATCCACCGCCGGTCAGTGCGCGGTGCTTTTCTGCGAGCAACAGCAGAAAGTGCCACACCGGCACGCTGCAAGGGCAAGTAAATAGCACATTTTTGTTATTGTTCCTCATCTGTTAGTGTCTTTTGTATATCTCTCCCGTATAGTGAATCATTCTGCATAGGGTGGTTCAAAAATATCGCTTGTAGGTAGGTGGTTCAAAAAAAATCATCTCATATATATATATTTTTTTTTAACTTTACTTTTTTTTCTGTCCTTGAATTTGTTTTTTCATGGACGATTCTACGGGGGCGTCTTGCCTCCCAAAGATGTTTTTAGGGCGGCGTTGTTACCAGCCGTCTTCTGCTTCTCCCTGGGTTGTCTACTTTCGGCAGAAAGTAAAGCCTTAGATTTTAGGCATAAAAAGAAATTTGACGCGTCGTTATCCGGGGACCGAATTTCATCAGGTCAACCGAAACAAACTGCGTGTTACTTGCACGTACATATAAAATTGCAAATGATATTGCTAGTGACGTAGGTTACAATGCCGAGTACTACGCCTACATCCCATCTCGAGATGTGGAGATAGATGGTGTGGTTTTGCAGCGAGCCTGACGTGTGAAGACGTTATGGAAGGTATGGGGCGACTTCCTAATTCCGTTTCGTCTACCATTGAAATCTTAGAATGTAAACAATTGCATGCATCATCAATGGTAGATGGAAGGAAGACGTATTCACCGTCGGACTCGTTTCAAGTTACCTTCGCCGGATCAATTCTCCCAAAGTTTGTTGAAATCGATAATGTTTTTTCCCAGTGCGCTCATTTGTACCAAGGTATTTAATTGTACCATGCAAACAGTTGGGTCATACGGCTACTTTTTGCGACAACAAGCCCCGTTGTGGCAAATGCGGCCAAAGGCATCTAGAGGAGGCTTGCCAACAGGAAGCAACAGCAAAGTGTGCTTACTGTGGCAAAGAGCCTCCATGATTTGCAGAATTGCCCTGAGTACAAGAAGCGCACTGGTAATGTGAGACGTTTCATTCAAGAACGCTCCAAGCAGACGTACGCAGAAATGTTGAGTCGCAAAACGGAGCGTTCGCATCGTCTGCATCAGCCCCCAGAAATGAAAATCTTTATAATTTTGTCTTCCGATGAACTGACTCTGACGAAGCCGATGAGAGTGGATTTCCGAGGTACACGCCCCGGTAAAAGGAAGCCTAGTAGTTCCTGGGTGTGCGCCGGAAACAAGTACAAAGCCACTCTCAAAGCTTGCAGAAAAATGGAGGTAGCGGGGTCCATTTAAAACCGAATAAACCGGTAATAGCTGATGCATCCGTTCCTAGCTGTAGCTATGCCGCCCCGCCGCTACCTAATAACAGTAACCGTAAGAGGTTGTCAAAAACACAAAAAAAGTACTACGTCTGCTCGCAATTCTAAGAATATCCCGTCCAAGCGAGGTAAGATTAATTTTAGGGACATTGTGGATAACATTTTAAATGCTCTTGGTCTTTCGGATGCTTCACCGCCTGAGGACTTATTGACCTGCTTATTCCTATAGTTGGAAACTACTTCAAGCAATTGACTGTATCATGGCCCCTCATTGGTGAATTCATATCTTTCGATGAATAATTTGTCGAGCGAGGTTCAAGATATGATCACCGTATTACAGTGGAACTGTCGTAGTCTAATACCTAAATTAGACTCGTTCATATTTGATTCACAATTCTGATTGTGATATATTTGCTCTCTGTGAAACATGGCTTTCTTCTGAAGATGAATTAAACTTCCCACGATTTTAACATTATTCGCCTGACCGAGATGATTCATATGGTGGCGTCCTTTGGGGATCAAAAAATGCTACCCTTCTATAAAATCTCACTCCCAATAATTCAGGCATTGAAATCGTCGCTTGCCAAATAAATGTAAAGAATAAAGATCTTTGCACTGCTTCTGTCTATGTCCCTCCGAGGACATCAATAAACTGCCGTCAACTCTGGAGTTCAATTACATTATCGATCTCCAGTTCTTATTCTGGGTGATCTGAACTCCCACGGTACTGCTTGGGGCGAACAATACGATGACAATAGAGCGGGTATTTTTATGACTTATGCGACGATTTCAACTTGACCATCTTGAACACTGGGGAAGCGACACGAATAGCAAACCCTCCTGCCAGGGAGAGTCGACTTGACATATCTTTGTGCTCTAATTCACTATCATTAGATTGTCTGTGGAAGGTAATCAATGATCCCCATGTAGAGGACCACTTACCAATTATTATCTCAATCACAAATAGTTTTCAAAAAACAGACCAGTCAATCCATGCGTTGCTCATGACCTCAATGGTAGTTGGCTGATTGGCAACATTTTACATCGGCGGTAACCCTTGGTATTGATTCTACCGGATCCTCTCCCACCATTAGAAGAGCATCGTTTTCTTCCGAACTGACGTACAAAAGTGCATTAGAATCTCAGAAACGACGTGTTCCAAGTGCATCCTCAAAGAAGACCCGCCGCAACCCCCTGGACGGGATGACGAATGCACTAAGTTGTATCTTCGAGAGAATCCGATGCGTTTAAAGATTATCGTAGACATGAAACATGTGGGGAGCTTTTTTGATAGGTACCTTAAAGCTTGGAAAAAAAGCTTAAAAACTTACTCAAAGCAAAGAAACGCACTATTGGCGTTCGTTTGTTGAGGGACTATCTAGAGGGAACCTCGATGACAACGCTTTGGAGAAAGGCCTCGTTACATGCGAAAACCGCTCATCCTCCAATGAGAGTGAAGCACACTCACAGCGCAGTGGATAGCCTGACTTTCATAAAAGGTTTGTCCGCAGACTTCCTGTCCCAACAAAACCGAACTTGCGGGATACCACCCGAAGTAACGGTTTTCTGGACGAACCATTCACAATGTTGGAATTTTCAATGGCCTCTTCTCTTCTATCCAATAATTCTGCTCCGGGAAGCGATACGATTAAATTCAACCTTCTGAAAAATCTCCCCGATATCGCTAAAAAGACGATTACTTAACCTGTACAACACTCTCTGGAATTAAAACGACAGTTCCTACCTGAATGGAGACAGGTTAAAGTAATAGCTATTCAAAGCCTGGGAAACCAGCGTCTGATTACAATTCTTACCGTCCGATCTCTATGCTATCATGTTTAAGGAAATTGTTAGAAAAAACGATCCCATCAACGACTTGACCGTTAGGTCGAATCAAAACAACCTGCTAATCAAATACGCAATTTGGTTTCCTGGGTGAGCAAAGGAACAAACGATTGTTTAGCGTTGCTTTCATCTGATATACAACTGGCCTTTGCACACAAGGAGCAATTTCCGGCTTCAGTGTTTCTGGATATTAAGGGCGCATTTGATTCAGTTTGAGTAGATATACTGGCAGACAGCCTGGTACAGAGAATATTTAATGGTGAATTTTAAATAATTTTTGTATAATTTACTTATTGAAAACAAAATGACCTTCAATTCAGCTTCAATCTGACAACTCCAGAATTAAAGTATATGCACCGCTCATGTTTAAGTCCCTTACTTTATAATTTTATGTTAAAGATATTGATAACTGCTTGGTAATACGCACGCTAAGACAACTTTATCGACAGATCTTCTTAAGAGTAATCCGTGCGGGAAGTCTTGCAAAGACCATTGCAAAATTTCAATAATCTGTCCATCTGGGCCAGAACGGGGATCGAGTTTTCACCTGCAAACCGAATTGGTGTGTGTTTACTAGAAAGCGGTTCCCAGCCCAACTGGTACCGCTGTTGGATAGAGATGCCACCACCTTTGACCTTCAAATACCTTGGAGTCATGTTTGATTCAAAATGCACTTGAGTACTCACATTGCGTATTTAAAACAGAAATGTCAACTAAGGGATCACCTCTCAAGATCAATTTCCGAACATTAGGTGCTCACCGGAAGACCTTATTAAACTCTACAAAAACAATCATTCTTTCTTAGTTCTCGAATATGGTTTCAAGCCCTTCTTGCAAGAAACAGCCACCTCATTAAATTGAAACGGCACCAATATCGTTGTTTACGTATTGCCCTTTGGCTGTATGTGTATTCAACGCATAATATGAGCCTGGAGGTTCCACAGGAGTAAAACCTCCTTACAACCGCTTCTGGGAGCCTCATCTGAGAATACTGATCAAGTGTGGTATCAGAACAACCTTGTATCGGAAAACTTCGAAGAAATGCTCGAATTGAGTTCCCAGTCTAGATTTTTGCGACCATATTAACTGAGAGTGCTCATCTAATATTATCTTCCATATAAGTCTCCTAGTGTACGCTTCCTTATCAGCAAGTTCCTTCATTGATTATGATCTCTCCATGAAACAGGCCATTCAAGGAGTTCCAGATCAACTTCAGCCTGTTTTAATTTCATATTTCGCCTGGGCACCAATACGTTGTATCAGTAATAGTAGATTTTTCACTGATGGACGCATTGATGGATCCACTGGTTTCGGTGTTCACAATGAATACCGCCTTCCGGGAAACCGTAGGAACTTTGTTCCATATAAGGTTGAGTTGGCAGCAATCAATTTCGCATTGGGGATAATTTCCGGTATGCCCATAGACCATTATTTCATCTTCTCAGATATTTCCAGTTCATTGAGGCCCTGCAGTCGATGAAAATAGTGAGTACCCATCTTACTTCCTTGCACAAATAAGGGAGCAG
>JASCZW010008976.1:0-45971 GCA_034211315.2 Aedes japonicus
GCGGGCTCTTCAACCCCATATATTGGATTTATTTTGTCAATCGAGGGCTCGATTTTAATACTATGGGTGTGAACTTGCTTTTGTAAGGAGATTATCTTCCCTATATTCACGGGTTTTGCGTAGGTGTCTCTGCTTACGGGCCTACCCAAACGTTTTTCGCCCTTCATACAGGAGCTTGTCGATCACAAACAAAAATAGAATCCTGATCAAATCGTTTTTCAGATTATTTCGCTGCTATGGAAAGTTGCATAGCATAGCATTGCTACATTAGATGGTTGTATCTCATCATTAACATCATCATCATGAGCTATTTGCGAGTGCTAATCATGACCAATCATCCATCAACCGGTTGTTTATTTTGAAGACTTCATTGCTAATCGTGTTGCATTGTCATGGATGACGAAACTTACGTCAAGACCGACTTCCGTTAACTTCCTGGGCAAAAATATTTCGTTGTCAGATGCAGGTTCGAAGTTCCGGAGGATGTTCGAAAGAAGAAATTATCGAAATTTGCAAAGAAGTTCCTGGCCTCTGACAGTCGATTTGCGGGTGTGGTGAAATAAGCACCCCCTTCATCACACCCGAAACAAACAACGCACAGTGATTCCCCCATAGGCCATTAATACAAAAAAATGACTTCGAGGAATACGTGTTTCTATCTCGGCATTGCTTTGTTTAAGATGTATATTTCAATGTTCAACGCTTGATTTTGACGGTTTCAAATGAAATTTTTCGAAATCGGGTCGTATATGTGAGAGTAATTGGTATCCAAAACTCAACATTTCATTAGTGATATATAGCATTCATTTATTCGTCAGTTAAACTTTTTTCTAAATAACAGTATGTGTATTTTTATGAATATTTGCTTTCAATAAAGTTAATTTTGAAATTTTATGTCAACTACAGTGTTGATATTAAAAAATTTGTTCAGTAGAAATGCACTCAAAATAGTGTCTCATGATAATATAAAAGAGAATAATATGAATTTTTCAGCATAGGTAAAAACAACTTTCCCCCTCGATCCCCCTCACCAAACTTTCATCAAAACTTGCCAAAATGTATTGACTTCAACTTTACTACAAGTCCAGCTGCGCATATCTGCGCCCAGGTTTGCTGTGATTAGTTTATGTGGCTCATATCAAATAATTACTTTACTTCTTAGAATGTATGTACAGAAATAATGGACATACACATCTTTTTCCCTCGATTCCTCTCACCAAATTTTCAACAAAACCTCATTGAGAGTATTGACTTCGACGTGTACTGTGTTCTAGCTGCGCCTTTCTGCGCCATGGTTTGATGTGGATCGTTTAAGTGTCTTATATCTAATAGATTGTTTAAGGCTAAACTCGGATTGATGTATTTTTGAGCAGTTTTTGTCAAAGCATCATTTTAGAATGCAAAATGTACTCGTTCATTTATTCCTTTTACTATTTCAAGCTGAACAATTAAATAGGTCCTAAGTAACAGAGATTCTCTTCGTTGACTTTATCTTTCGTTAATAGTGAGTCTATTAAACGCTTTGCTGATGTGTTTGACGTATTGGATCATTAATTACGCTTTATATTGCTATACTGTGTGTTGAAAGTACTTGAATACGTTATGACATAGCCGTAGGAAAGCAAAGAGAAAGTTGAGGAGTATTCTAATGTTACCTAGGACCTAATGCATAATTCAGCTTACACTCAATATAACTACAAATAATCTTTGAAGATCACTTTGATGTAATTTCACTACAGATACTTCCGTGTATTGAACTGAGAGTCACGTAATTCTCCTGACTAGTGCGTTGGATTCAAAGTTCAATCACAAGAATTTATTGTAATCAATCTCGTATTAATGCATTATAAAGATGTAATGATATTAATGAAAATAATGTTTCTGGACTTAATGTGATTTAACGTATTAAAACTGTAATTGATGATATTGAAAATATTCAATATGAATTAGAAAAAAGATTAATACACGTTTGTTATAATGGACTAAAATATAAGTAACGTTTAACTAAAGTAATTTAATCTGTAATTAATGTACCTAATTTATACCTGTGCCAAAATTCACGGTTATTGCGTGCACCTCATCTACAACTCGAAACATGTCAACAGTGGTGGCCAATTTGGATTTGGATACTAAATAAGACAAGCAAAGAACTTAGTTTTTAATTCTCATGTGATTCGAGGTGTCGCATGACAGGTTTTGGTCCAATTCAGAAACTGGCCACTTCCCCGGGGGTTTGAAACAATTCTGGCTGATTATACACACATGATCCATATTCACCAGAACATTTCCCGGTGATATTTGCAGAACCAGTTGACCGATTCCAAAAGCATTCAAGAGCTTTCTTTCGGACCCCAAAGCCATTTGATGGTGGTTTCGTCTGGTTCGATCTAGTGGTTATTGAAAAACTCGTGCGATATAAATACTTTTCTTTGTAGGAAGGATAAAAACTTCAGTTATCACTGCAAGGAGGATCAATCCGGTCTTTTTGACATCAAATTTGAACTCAGCGCCCCAAAATTCATGAAAGATAGATGGTTTTATATAGAAACTCTCAAAAAGACTATTTTTGGCCGCGTCTCTTCTAAGTTGGAACCACTGTGCAACGGTGCGATTTAAGTGGAAGTGTGCCTTGAGATACGTCTCTCACTGACACAAAAATTCTGGGCAATTACGACGAAGAACCTTCGCAAACATCCCAAAACTATTAAAAAGAGCTGGAGTTGAAGAAAATTTTGATAAATTTGCGTGTCATTTTTATCGAATACACCCTTTACCTTATATTTTGTGAAAGAAGAAAATACTCTAATGTTATAGATTGGATAAGGTTTTACAATTACGGTGGATTGTTTCTTGCTGAAGTTTTCCTATCTCGGTGAGCTCTGAATATTGGTCAAAATTATAGTATGCCAATTACTATACTACACTCCATCTGCTACTAAGAAAAGCCTCGATTAAAAGTCCTATGCAAGTTGAATTCGTACCGACCCGGACGGGATTCGATCAACCCAAAACCCCACGTCTCTGCCGTCGTCGCTTAATCTGCTCCGGGTGTAACCTAAGCCAAGGCTTAAATCTGACAAGACATGTAGCCATTTCAGTTCACCTAATTCTTTACGACGACGACAACCGCAACGACTAAGCGTCACTGGCACTGGTAACACAGCAAGCCGTTGCTTTTGTGTACAACATCAACTGACAGCTCCACCCCCCTCAAACACCATTCCGACGGGCTGTGTGTTGGACTTTTGCCCACCACACGACCAGAACAGGTCAGCGATTATTGCTTGTAGTGCTTGTTATTATTTACGCGGCTGCGACTGAAAGGCTTCGTCGTCGTCGTCGTCGTCGATTTTGACACACGTGTGCAAAAAAGGTTCCTTGCCGACAAACCACAAGGCGGTAACATTTTTTTTCTACGGTAAACCAAATCAGGCGGAAAGTTTAATTAACAATCCGAAGGGGCTTGAAATTTCTACTAAATCGAACACCCGACTCAATCTTCCAATCCGATTGAACTTGTCGAATTAAATGGTGCTTTGTGCAATCGCGCGTGCCACTTAAGCGAACACTAATTCCTTTCAGCGGGAGCAGTTCCCATGTGAACCGCTTGGGGCGCTGCCCTTCACTTTCTCATGCCTCATTTAGCGCAACTAGGCTGTGCAATTTCCGTCCAAATCTTCGTCCAGCAATCACGCCCGGTATTGTTCGTTCTCGGAAAAGAAGGAAGAAGAAGAGAAAAACCCTATCTCGAATTCCCATCGATATCCGGTTACCTGTAGGGGAGGCCCACTTGTTGTTCTGTTGATTCCATCATCGCACAGGTCCTTCCCGAATCGAATTCTCTCCCCCTTTGCTGTCTGTGCGCTTGTTTCTGTTGTCTGACCCCTCAGATTCTCTTATGGCACACATTCCTCGTTCATTTCTTCAGCTCGCTTAAGTTTGTTGATTCATAATTAGTTCCCGTCCCCTTCGTTGCGACGGATGAGAATTTTTGGGACGATTCCCTTTTCAATTGCTTTTGAAAAGTCCTTTTGTTTCCCTCGACATTTTTTGGGAATTTTACCTGTTGCTCGGTTCAGGTTCATTTATTCGAGCTCGGACAATTTGCGTCAAACGATTTCCGTACGAAACGACGCGTCGCTGTTATTGTTTGTGCAAGTGGCTTGGGTCGGTTCTGTTTTGGCTTGGCTCTGCATTTTCCGTTTCATTCTGAGTAGGGGTATCGGTTTGCAATATGGGTTGATGCGTGCGTTGTTGTTGTTGTTGGTGGTGGTGTACACAATCGCCTCTCAATTGCTGCGGTAAGCGAAATCGCATGGAATTTCCAACGTCTTGGTCGGGATTAGGTGACGTGGATAATGATTGGAGTGCAGTGTTGTGGCGAGAATTGTTTGGCAAGCCGTTCTGGACGGTGGTGTCTTTTGACCATCACAGAGATGGGTATTCGAGTGGCTTGTGAAAACGAGTAGCGTTTTCAGTCCCCAAAGTCGAACAATAACCTTGTATCTTTACTAAAATCTGAGCTAAACTTGTTCAAATTTTTAAAACTTTTTCTCGAATTGTAGAAATCCTCAGGCTACAGAGATATGCGGAAATTCAATCCGAGGGTTTGGCAACGGTGTCCATTTTGTTTACAAAGGCTGTCAACACTTCCGCAGAGTGCTTTGTGCATGACTCCGCTCCCATTGTTGTTGACATTTATAACGTACAAGAAATTTATTATGAGTATTAATAAAATTATCACCTATGAAGTGTACTACAAAATTTTGCACTAACCGCGGAGGTGTTATATGATCGAATCATCGTATATCTCTGTACTCTGAGGATTACTAGGTGAATCCTAATGTTGACTTCAGACTTGGCGATTCCATTATTGAACGGCTAAAATCTTCGGCATCTTCCTAGGGGCAAGACAGCGTTTTTGTGAGCAACTTTTTTCTTCAAAGTTACTCAGGATTCATCAAATTTGCACACTCTATGATGATCTTCTCCCCCCAAGATTTAGAGTGGTAGGAATGCCAAAAAATGTGTGCGAAAACGAAAAGAACAACATCACTCATATTTGATCATTCAACTCACGTTTGCTCAGAATGCATCAGTTTATTACTCGATTTAACGTATTCTGGCAGCACTGGCTTGAATTTGTCGGTGAGGGTGGTGGCAACCACGGCAACAAGCAAATAAAAGCAATATGTTTACTGTTTGGGGAAAATAATTTATTATGGTATCGTTGTAAGAAGGCAATATAGGTCACAGTATTTGGATGAGGAATTGGACCCCGATAACGGTTAGTAGATTGTTCAATATAGTTTCAATGTCTTTTTCTTGTAGGAAGAAGAAACAAAACAGATGGGATATGTGGGATTTATTGACTACCAAAAGAGTCACCAGAGTTCACAAATTTTGTTTGATAAATCACAACTCAGAGCCTTATTTATGATCAGTGGAGTAAAGGAGGATGAACAGTGTAATATGTGTGCGGCTTCTCTAGTCAAATGAAGCGCTATCTGAACATAGGCATTACTTCCGACATGGTAATATTTCAAGTCTCTTGTACGGAGTGGTTGCTTGAAACATACCTTGCTGTGGCAAACCATTCGAAGCCATCGGTGGCACAAGCCCGGCAATTAAATCAGTTTTATGATCGTAAAATGTAGCAGCGGTTATTTTTGTCATATCTTCACATAGTACGACGGTTAACGGAAATGAGTTTTTAACCAAATATGATTTTAAACCAACAACATCTATGATACCTGCCAGTATGTCAATAGTGCGAAACGCTGAATCATTCAAAGCATTTTCATGATTGTCCCTAGATTTTGTAGTATTGGAAGATCGAGTGTCTACAATTAAATAGAATCAAATCAATACACGTTCATCGAAATGTTTTATTTCGTGTTAACCATTTCGAAAATCTCAACTTTCTAGACCCGCTGAACCATCTGAATTATGTGCATCAATAGAGGCCTGGCTAATGCCGTCTTCCTGGTCATCAAGAAAAAAAAATGCAACATCGCAAGCTGGTTCGATAAGAAGGTGTTTAACAATGCCTGCACTGAAACCATAGTCGTGGACATATTGTCGGTCAACAACGATTGAGCTCGAATTGTTATACGGGTCGATTTCGGGTTGTATTTCAAGTGGACTAATTGAATCCATATCAATCTCTATCCAGTGCTCTTCGAGACGAGCATCTGCATCTGAAAGCGTGCTAAAGGTTTCTTAGACGACAAAACTTTCTTGTTTTTATCATGCAATTTCACTGTCAAAACCAAGATTTACAAAAGATAAGAATGTTCAATATCACGATATGAATCCAGTGAATGAGAGATGCTCGTATTTGCTCAGAGTGACTCAGGATTGCTCAGTGTCTTGCCCCTAGGCATCTTCCTAACACGGAACCAGTGATGTGAATTGAAAGTGAAAGTGAAAAATGGTCTACTGTACAAATTCCGCCAAATTTTCATCTCAGCATCGCAAGAATCATTATCGAACACAGAAAATAATAGAATGTTAAATTATTTTATTAACACCACGAGTTCTGCAGAATACGAATGTTTAATTTTGATTTTTGAAGCGTACTAAATATAAACAATTTATTTTAACTCCATTGCAATACTTCGAAACATTTCCACAAACTGTAAACATGCTCGTTTGGCTCCAGGGATGCCAGATAATTTTTCAAAATATCTGTAGGGAACATTGAAATGTGTCTGTATTTGTCTGTATTGAGGATTTTGTCAAAAATTAACGTAAAAAATATGGGTGAGGAAAGCATTTTATTAGAGAGCAAGGTAAGGATTGGTATCGCATAAATAAGGTAAACTCATACTCTCTAATACATTGGTTCCGAGGGCCTTATTAAAATATTTTTTCCGTTTTTCAACTGACAAACTTTTTGGAGATTCTCTTATTTTTAAGGATTCTTAGCCTTTTAAAGTTTAGACACATTCTTGAGGTCCTTCGTATTTTGTAGCCATTAACTTATGCATTTAAACAATGGACTCATTTCAGCGATTCTACATGCGATTATCCTGTAACCAGGTGGTGAACCTACCTGTTTATCACCGATTGTTGTAAAATAAATGACAGCATTATCAATCAACCAAATGGACCAGTTGAACGTGCTGATGAAATACACCTTTTCGGCAAAGCGCGACGTTGTTTTCATAATGGAGAACGAGACCTTCTTGACACTTGACGTCAAATATAAATAGCTTCCATTCTCAATTCCCGAAGAAGTTCTTTCTGTGGCTAACGAACTGCGAGAACCGAATTTCTAAGACACTTCATTTTCCATTGTGGCCTCAGCCCATTATGCCAAAAGATCCATGGGAGTAGATGACCAGATGAAGATAAACGTTGAATTTAAGATCGCTAACACTCCCAACGTCCATAAGCTGCGACCGATAGAAAATGTTTGGTTGGAAGTCAAATTGAGGATCTACTCCAATAATGTCGAGACTAAAAAGGAGAAGCCAAGACCGGAGTTGAAAGCCAAAGAGCTGCCGAAATTCGGCCGAAATTTTATCGGCTAAGGATAAGGTTTCGGTCCACCACTGCTACGGTACGACTGCTCGGCAGAGCAACGAAGCATTTTTGTAGAAAGTTCAATAAACGTATTCTGTTACGAAACTTTGTTCGCTTGAATTGCCTTTTGTAATTAATTCTTTTTTTTAATGCATAGGTTATCTGTAGTTTTGAAAAGTACTGGAGTTCATTAAACACTTGAAACACTTTTTTGTTTTAATTCTCAGAACGGTGTCGAAGACTCCTTAACAGTTTTCAAAAATATAAGACCATTCGATGCTTATCTTAAGCTTTGTTGGGAAAATAGCTGTGAAGGTCGCCAGAATTAGCCGAATTTATTAACTTTATTGCAAAGATAGAGAGAGAGAGTTATAAATTCTTTTAGCAATTCGCTACACTCCTGAACATAAGAAAAAATTTCGTGAGCATCCCTACTGTCTATGCAACTGCAGCAGTTTTCTAATAATGATAGTTGAAGATAGTAGATGATGGTAATTGTTCTCGCTGCTTTCTAGAGAAATTTTGGCTAATAAGTATTAATAGATAGTCAACTAATTTAAGTACAACCGCTAGATAGTTTTAGGTTTAACAGTTCAATTTAGTTTGATTTAAGGGTAATTTAAGCACTAATTTTAAGAAGTATAATTTCAGAGCACAACTTTGTTCTAAGTACACCTTTACGTTTTTGCCACATCATGACAGATTACAACTGTTGATCGATGAGGCGGGAATTTCAAAAGTCATCGGGAATTTTTGTCATATGGAAGGAACCATACTCACACCTTCTTCAAATGATTTGAGTAGCGTTTTTGTCATTTACTCGGTCCACCGATCTCATTGTTCAGCCTGTTCAAAACGTACCGCTTCGAGCATCTTCAGCGGTGGTCTATTTTAACATCTTTATAGTTGATTTGCATCAGCAAACTTAAAAAGAACCAGCTAAAATAGACCAACTTTGCGTTCCCCGCACCGGTGTAGTATTTCTTGTTGTTAAACCCACTAACACCTATCATCTTGTCAATCTTACAGTATCCAGAGATCAGAAGTTTTTTTTTTCAGAGACCGAGGATTTTTCGCAAATTTTTTACCAACTTCCAACTCTCCAGAAATTTATGGTTCTTCCTAGAAGTTCAGACAATTTTCCTGAAATTCAGATTGTTTCCTAGAAATTCAGGGAATTGTCCATAAATTCAAGGAGCTTATCACGAGTTCAGGGAAGTTTCCAAAAGTAAAGGGTTCTTCACAGAAGTTCAGGTAACCATCCAGAAATTCAGGGGGCTTCCAGAAGTTTACAAAACTTAACAGATTATTTCGGGTATTTTTCAGAAGTTCATAGAACTACTCAAGATGTTCAGGGAACATCCTAAAAATTCAAGGAACTTTCCAGAAAATTAGAGAACTTCCAATAGAGAATAGTCAAGAAATTCATGAAGCTTTTCAAGAGTTTGCGGATCTTCCTAGAGGTTTAGTGAACATCTTTGAATTTCATGACATATACAGAACTTCTTAGAAGTTCAGCGAACATGTAGAAGTTTAAAAAACTTCCTTGAAGTTCAGGGATTCTCATGAATTCAAAAAACTTCGCAGAGCTTCAGGAAATGCTCACAAAGATCATGGAACTCCCCCAAAGATCAGGAAACTTTCCAAAAGGTCAGCAAACATCTCAGACGTTCAGAGAACGTCCAAGAAACTCAGAGAATTTCCCAGAAGTTCAGGGAACTTTTCAAAAGCTCGAAAAAACTTCCAGATGCTCAGGGGATTCAGCAATTTAGGAAATTTCTCAGTAGTCCTGCGATCTTCCAAGAATTTCAGAAAACTTCCCCTAAGATCGGGGAACTTTCCCGAATTTTAGAAAACGTCCCAGATAAACGGGAAACTGGAATGTTTGAGCTTTCAAAAAGTTTAGGAAACATTCAAAGGATTTTTCCATAAGTTTAAGGAGCTTCCTAGAACTTCAGGGATCTTTCCAGGTGATCGAGAAACTTTCCAATCATTCCGAAACATCCCAAAAGTTCAGGGTATTTGAGTTTTAAGAAGAACTTAATCTTCTTACTACTCGATAATTTTTCGAACCCAACCAAAACGAGAATAAAGAAACCAACTACTCTTTAATCAATTTCATATTCCACAGAAATTCTACGGCTTCCAAGACTTTTTTTTTAACTTCTCGTAAGTTATTTAAATATGTGTGATATTCTGCTTTTTATCACAGAATATGTACCCGCTGGAAGTTAAAACAACTTCTGGGAAGCGAAATCTGATTTTCAAAGTTTCCGTCATTTCCAGATAGTTGTTCCTATTCCATGGATGATCAGCAAGTTTTGAAATTCATCCAAGTTTCCAGAAACGTTAATAACTTTTCGGCAATTCAATGAACTTCTCTAAAGTTCCACCATTTCTCTTCTCGAAAAACAGCGAGCAAACTTCATGTTTATCTGGAAACTTCCAATTATTTTATTCAACTGCCGAGAAGTTTAATCAACTTCTGGCATGTTCATTATAGATATTTCCACCCAATCTTCATAGATATTCCGAAGTTCATTAAATTAAATTTTTAAAGAGTGCGTTCAGTAAGAAGTTTAGAAGCTTATAAAAGTTCTTAAATGATGCAAAATGGATGCGGTATAAAACAAAATTTACAATCACCAGCGATGCAGCGATGTTTGAGCGTTTGGTCTAAACAATTAAATCCAAACCACGATTTGAACCACCGTTGAAGATGCCCTTAGAAGGCTACACGGCTGTAACAGGTGAGGCCAGAAATGAACTTATCTTTCATGTGGTGGCGAATGTGTTTGAAGTTTGGCGAATTACGTTTGTAAGGGTGTTAACACATGGTGAAAGACGAATTTGGGCAGCTGTGCTCAATGCCGTCTGACGTTGTTTGCCGGATTCCAGAGAAAACAAAATGGTTTGGACAAATTTTGGCTAGAACCAAGAAGGAGCTACGAAATTTGACAAAAAAATTGAAAATTGGCTCATCCTGTCGCACAAAAAGGCGTATTTTAAATAAATGGAAAGTGTCTGGTGGTAAATCAAACTGTAAAAAGTTTGGGAGCTCAGAGATTTAGCTACGAGTAATTTATATTAACTCATCTTAACAGTCGGGAAAATAAGGTAAAAATGCGGGAAAAATGCGGGAATTTTTGTATCAAGATCGTGTGGCCAGCCTGTAATTTGTATTTTTGCACTATATGAAGTATTTAATTGTTTGTCACGATAAATGTTGCAATATATATTCACAACGTAACCATAACACTTTACTAATCATAGGCGGAGAATTTTTAACTTGCTTGATGTTCTAAGAATAGACAGAATTCGTTAATATACACGCTCCCATTGATGAATAGTACTCGGAGTTAACTTGGCATGCTACTCAGAAATACATTACTATTGGTATTTTTTGTTTTTGGAATTGGAAGCTCCAATCACCACTCTGCTTTTATCACTTACTATTATACGCAATCATAAGCATTTCGAATGTAGATGAATTGTATTTGTATCAGATGTCAAAATCAAGGGCGATGGACAAATCCGCTCATTATGCTTCTATGACTACTCGATGTTTTATTACTAATTAAAGTTTGAGTTAGTGAAAATCCCAAGTGATCATCAAACATCAAAAAGTCATTTTCAATTTTTTTTTGCTGCTATTATTTTGGTGTCCGAAATTTTACGTGGACAGGCTTTAAGAATATAAAAAATCAGCTGCCATGAATAGTAAACTTTTCCGAAGCCAACATTTCTCCTGTTTATATTTCATCACGAACTATAAAACCCGTTGAAAATTTCGAAATCAAAACTTAAAAAAAAAACTTCAAATCAATTCGTGCAATAGCAACAATGTTTTCAATCCGAACAATCAAAACAACACAAATCAGCTGACATATTGCGGTGGAAACCGCCAGCCTACTTAGATATAAAATCCCCAAATTGGTACACTTACTTTATGTAGTAGATCCTGCCGTCTTGTGTCTTGGCCTGCTCCCAACCGGGCGGCAGTTCCCCGTAGGTGGCATGCTGGTTGGACACGTCATACGAGCGTCCCCGGCTGTGCAGAATGGCCTGTCTGGTGAGACTTTGCTGCTGAGCCTGTTGCTGTGCTTGCTGTTGTGCCTGCTGCTGCTGTTGCTGTTGCTGTTGGGCAACGGACGATGCACTGCCGTCCCCGCTGTTGCCCCCTTGCTGTGTCTTATTGCTATTGCTACTGTTGTTGGCCGCCGCCGCCTGTTGGCTGGCCGCCGTAAGGCTTGCGACCAAACCGGCCGGGATCTTGCCCAACGAGGCCGGACTGCTGTGGGCCCGACTGTGATGGATCGGCAGCCCGTTGGGACCGGTGGTGACCCCGCCCAGTATGGTTGTGCCGGACCCGAATGCCGAATCGGCCGAATTTTCTCGCGAATGTGACACGGAGGGGGACTTGGACCCGGAGGACGGCGGTTTGAAGAACGAGTCGGGCAACTTTCGCATACGGTAGGGAATTTGCAACGGTAATTTATTGCTGAGTGTTTTATCAAACAGCTCGTTCAACTTATCGTTCGAGTCTTTATCCACCAGAATTATCAGGTTTTTCTTTTTATTGGCCCCATCATTCTCCTCCGAGGTGTTGGTGTTGCTGGCCGTGTTGTTGGAGTTGTTGCTATTGCTGCTGTTGAACGCCATCTTGTGTGTTTTGGCCCGTCGCTGGCCCCGTGTGCAGTTTTGTCTGTTAGGAAGAAGAGAGCTCGCCTCAGATTGGCTCAGCTCGACTCAGCGCAGCGCAGCACACGCGAATGAGCGCGCGAGAGAATGTGAGTCTGTTCACACACGTCGCCTCTTGTTAGTTGTTGGCGTTGTTGTTGTTGTTTTCCTTCTACGTCTTCGATATTCTCGCACTGTGGAGATACTTTAGCAGTGTGTCTGACTTGGCTTCGCCGTCTTTTCAACTTAACTTAAGCGATAAAATTAGCTTTTCTTAATATTGCTTCCTTTATTTCTTATTCTCCCGACTTTCGTCAACTCTGGTGAATAAACCCGTGTCTCGACGGCGTTTGTGTGTATGGATGTTTGAAATATTCTTTTTCTTCGCACCAGCTAAGCTTGCAGTATTTAATTTTTAAATTTATATCTCGCTCCTATCGCGCAGCGCAGTAAACAACGTCTTACATGACTGGTAGGAGCACTTGATTTGTTGATCCAACGAATGCCCAGAGTTTCTCGAGGCGCACGATCCGTGATCGATTATTTATATTTTTTTTAATTTTTTCCAAATCTGACTTAGCCAAATTCGACAAACGCAATTTTGCGACTCTCACTGCACACCTTGGGCTCACTCAATACCGTGAAAGAGAGTAATTGTGTACTCTAGCTGCGAATTACGTTGCACGCCGCAGAAACGGAGGGGTAAAATCATTGATTGAGCAAAAATAGTGTTACTCTTTCTCTTCCTTTTCTTCCACTTTTTTCACAGCCTTCCACTTGATTCGACTTAACTCTCAATTATGGCGAATTTCCTTCTTTTTTTCTCTTCTCACACACTTTTTTTTCCCCCGACGGTGTGCACAGTAAAACAACTCTTTTCCTCTTTGTTACTTCTCTATTGCATACACTTATCCTTCATCCTTCCTCTCCCTCGCCTACTTCGCCCAAGCTTGCACTAATGTTTTCTGTTTTCAATCACTGCTCCACCGCACTCTTTTCGCACTCTCCCTCTCCCTCTTTCCCTTCTCTGCTCTTGCTGGGTGCGCGCAAAGAGAGTTGCACTGTGTTACACTTTGCCTCAACTCCCAACACCGAACTCCGGCTGTGGGAAAGTGATCGTCAGAATGTTCTAACGACAGCCTGTGTTCTCGAGCCGACCGACGATCACGATTCATACACTGGTTCTTCACGAACTTGACGACGACCGCGCGCGATCACGACGAAAGTTTCACTCCACACTCAACTAAATTGGGTCTGGCGACGCGAGATGGGCCCCCAAAAAATCTCCACGGCAACGACGTTCAGAACCGACGAAAGCGAAATAAAAAGGAAATAAGCGAAAACCAAGAGCAGTGCGCTGCGGCAGCACAGTGTTGGATCCCACACTTCTCTCTCTCTCTCTCTCTCTCTTCCTCCTTCTCCTCACCGTTTCTGTCGGCCTATCTATCTGTCTGTCTGTCTGTATATCTTTCTGGCTCCTCTTTTCCCCCCTTCGACAGCACTGGAAAAAGGCGACAAACAACGAACACGGGAAAAGATGCACACAAAATAGTATTACTACTAAAAGCAGAAACAGTAAAACAGAGAATAAAAAAAAATGTTAACGAAGGCACACACGAACGACCGAACGAACGACTACTTGTGTGGAGTCCACTTGCAGGAGAGCAGGATCAGGGTCCGACCATACTCAACAACTGATTCTACTTGACTGACTAATTATTATTGTGGCCCCGTATTGCGTTACTGGCCTGCTGTTGACTTCTCTCGTGCTCATTCAAACTCAGCACCATTCATCGAACAGTTCTCGCGCTCCGCTCGCTCCGGACGGTGATTCTCCCTCAGTTTGGGTCACTCAGCTGATGTGATGTGCATGAAGTTCATACGTACGTGGTGAGCTTATTTTCATAGACCGTCTCTGCTCTGCTATAAGCGGGTTTAGGGTTTTCCTGCCTCCCTTACAGTGGATGCAATGGAACGCCGCACAAGAATGGTTGGTTGTCGGGGGTTTGTTTGGATTTGTGTTGCTATATCGAGGAGAGGGGCCCGTCAATTTGTTTTACCAAAATTGTTCGGTGTTCGGTTTGTTCTGGAAATATAGTTTAATCTTTAATTTAGTTTAAATTATTTCTAGTTCGTGTAGCTTGGAAGCACAGAAAATGTATCTCAAGGTGAAACACCTAGAAAAATTGCACGCCTGCTCCTATAACAATTTATGTTGATTAGAAGCTGAATTAACATCTCAAGATCGCAGCAAGCCGTGCTTTGAAACTGACGTATTTTGTTTTTGCTGCGTTTTTTTCGCGACGAAAATTCAAATAATTAATTCGGTATTTAATCCTAGAGGGTTTGAGCTGTTTAGTGGAATACCTGTAACTAGAAATTAGTATTTAACTTAAACTAACAGTGAAATCATAAACTCTCCGCGTGCTTTGTGTAACACGTAGTGAATTTAATCTGTTCCCTCCCGATTTGTGTTTGTGTTGGTAGTAATTTCCCGTTTTTTTTTCTGTGCTTCACCTCTGGAAGAAGGGTTATGGTCCAAACATAGGGGTTAATTATAGAAGTCGAGTCGAGCTAAATTGCACATTACAGAAGTCAACTGAATCTGATCTAGTGGGCAACGGAACTCGACTGTCAATGTTAAAGTAATGTTGAAAGATCTCAAAAAGTAATTGAAATGTTACTATTGGAACAGAGCTAATAGATTATGCGTGTGGTCTAGGTAATGGTCAAATAACTAATGATGATTTTATTGAATGTCAAAACTTAGAACTACATATATGGGTTGCTTCGATTGCAATTTTACATTTACCAACACTCCTCCTCAACCCATTGGATGTTGTAAGCCCATTGCTTCACGACAAACAGTCATTTTTACTGAAGGTAATGGTTTCGTCAAGCCATCCGCAGTCTGCTTGTCTGTGCTGATGTACACCACCTTCACGTCGCCTTTTTCCCACGAATCACGAATGAAATGATGGCGAATATCAATATGTTTCGTCCTTGGTTGAAAACCATTTTTCGCCACGGATATGGCACTTTGAATATCGCAGTGAATTACAATGGCCTCCTCCTTCTCGAACAAGCTTCGTAATCGCTTCCACCATAAAGCTTCCTGTACTGCAGCTGACAATGCCATATACTCGGCTTCACAAGTGGATAGGGCAACAGTTTGTTGTCGCTTGCAGCACCACGATATAGCTCCTCCTTGAGCGGTAAATATATAGCCTGTGGTTGACTTTCTATCGTCCGAATCTGACGCCCAGTTAGCATCCGATAAACCGTCTATAGTTGACTCTTTGTCGCGGTGGTAAACCAGGCGACATTTGGAGGTCCCTTTCATTTACCGCAGTAGATGCTTCACCGCATTCCAGTGGCGTACGCCTGGATTATTATTGAACCGGCTGAGGATATTCACGGCGTAACAGATGTCCGGACGCGTACTTTGTGCAAGGTACATGAGACAGCCCACAGCTTCTCGATACGGGACATCCTTCATGTGTTCTTCCTCTTCAGGCGTCGACGGGCACATTTTCTTCGTCAGCTTTTCACTTGCATTCATCGGGGAATTAACCGGATTGCACTTGGTCATTTGGAAACGGGCAAGTATGGCATCGATGTAGGCTTCCTGGTCGAGAGTAATCATTTCTTTGGTTTTTGTGATCCGGATACCCAAGGCGTGCTTTGCAGGTCCTATGTCCTTCATTTGAAACTCCTGACTAAGCTTCGATTTAATCTCTATTTTCCAACGTTTGTAGTTACTACCCAAGCAACACATGAAACATCTACAACCACATATATTTTCTTGATGTGTTGCAAACAAGGTTCTTCATAATTTCAGTGCACATAAACCGTTCCAAAAAAGTTTACTCTATGTCGCATACATAACTTTAACTATCTTTAACGTTATCGATTAGTTACATTTGACATGTAAATAAACATTGGAACATGTGTTGAACTAAGGCGGAGTCAAAATGTTGCTCAAAAATAACATCCATGTCAATTGCATCTTTTCGTTGTCTGGAATTATAATGCAACTAAGTTATGAAGATACAACACTGTTTCAATAAAGTTTTAAGAACCAAAAGGTATTGAAAATACTCTATTGTTACCTGCTAGCACAATTTGTTGCTATATTGGTGTATGTATTATTTTTTGCAGCTTTCTTGCAACTTACGCATGCCATGCATAACTATTTTGATCCCCAATTGTTTGTTTTTGATACATAAAATGAAGCTTGTGTGTTAGGGTAAAATAGATAATGTTCCAGGAGAGCTTCAGAGCAGGGAATAGATTCTTCTAATAAAAAGGAGCTACAGTGCAACATACTTGGCAAGCTCACGATCTTGTTTCAACGTGACACATATTGCAATTCCGGCCCAGCACAGCAAGACGCCATTTAAACAACTTTTACATAATTATATGCAAGTGAAATTTTGGAGCTGTAGGGTTGAAACGGGTTGTTTTTTTTTCCAAATTTGATAATAATATTCATAAGATGTGTTCATGCAGGCAAGGTTTTGAAGCTTATTATCTCTATTGAGTCATTGTGTCTAAAATTAATTTATTTTGTTATTTTGTTTGATTTTTAATTAATCGGGAATGTCTGCACATCTGCTAGCAGCGCTTAAAAATTCACCTTATTCATATTAATTTATTCCTGAATCCGTTTTTTTTTTCTAAAGACAAACAGTAATGCCTCGGAATGATGAGAAATATTAACATTATTTTCCCCCGGCAAATAGCGTTTGTTAAAGTTTCTTTCTGTTAAACGTAACTATGCAGCATTAGCATCGCGGTTGATTATATCTCGGTTCATATCGAAACCACAACAAATGTTGCTTGTGCAAACTAGTATTAAAATGATTAAAGCAAACAAATAAAAGTTCTCTAATTAACGCCTGTTTTTTCAAGAACAAATTCATAGACGTGATCTCGCCCCATTTTCTTGCCATTTTTTTCACCGGTGTGTTATCATTTGATCCTGATTGATAACATCGCCTGTTGACTGCTCCCGAAATAATAAAAAATCATCATCTACGTTCCACCAGAATTGAATTCGATTACGTTCATTCTGTATCAGAAAGTATTCTTATTCTAGAGAAGCACACACATTAAACGAACCTTTTGTAGTACAGATAAATAAAAACAAAATAATCAACATCACGACGGTAGACCATCATAACGCTACTTGCAAGTTGGTGTCGTGATGTTGATACTTATTTCTAACATTAATGGATCACGAAGCACAGCATTTATACATATACGTGCATATACGTGCGTTCTAGATTAATGAGAATCAACAATGTCACTGTAGTCTCCTTTGCAACATAAAATATACCTGTTTTCCACTTTTCAAAGAAATGGGATGTTTTTTTTTTTTTATATTATCGAAACGTTCAATCAAACATTATTGCAACAATACATTGAGATGATTTATACGCGAATCAATCTTACACTACCGATCAAACTTGTGTTTACATTGATCAACAAGACAACTTTTTCATGGATTCCTAAACATGTTAAATCATATGTATATGAGTGAAATTTGTTTTTATTAGGAGACTTTCAGCCATACGCTGGTTCATATAGAGATTTTTTTAATAAATTCTCAGCAAATTCATAATGCGATATTTTAATGTAGCCTCTTATTTTATTTTTTCAATAATACTTAAAATATTTTTCAAACATATATGTTACTATTTTAGGCCTTCTCTAAGCACAGGCAGTAAAAACGGAGCTAAACAACAACAAATATGCTGGAGGTGGTTCGATTCCCGATCTGAACTAAGAATTTTTGCTCTCCTGCTAAAACCCGTTTCTTGCTTTACTTTGGCCAACGTACGGTTACTGGCGTTTCAATGAGTTTTCTGTCAAATGAAATTCATGGGCCAAGTTTGCCAAAAAGATTGTTGAACTGTGTTGTTCTTTAAAAAATCTCGACAATATCTTATTCCATATTAGTATACTCATAGAAGGCTAAATAAATTTGAAATTTATTTGTATCAGAAATAATTACTTTCTGTTAAGATGCACACAAAAAAAATTTCTAGTTGTGCTTAATGGTCCTAAAATCGGATTAGATTTCCTATGTTTAGGTTATAACAAGATAAAATAGAATTAAATGATTTATTTTGATTTCTTTGTAATCGATCGCAAACAAAGAATAGATATCTAGAATACCCGCTTTAATTCTCTTTTATGATTTTATTGACTTAATTAAAGTTGATCCTCCTAAATCCTAATGTCCTAAATAAGTGTATACGCTATTATTTCTTATTCTAAATAACATTTAATTCATCATACAAAATACAAATAAATATACCTCAATACTTTTGGCCCTCTTACAAAAAAATCATCATCAGCTTTATATGGAAAAATCCTCCTTCTTTAAATTAGTATTAGCTATCGTGAGGGTTATATTAATTTAAAATTAAGTTTGAATAAGAAAGAAACCTGCACTAATTGATCCTAAATAATGTTTTCAAAAATATATATATTCTTTTGAAAAGTTTCAGATCAATTTGTGTTTTATTTAATTCATTTGTTTTCACCAGTTGTGGTGAATTGAGTGGTAAAAAAATCAGTTACGAAATTGTTCACAATTAATCTTCATATTTGTCTTCAAAATTTTGTCATCTGCAGAATAAAAAATATATGCTTGATAGATTAATCATTGAAAGGATCTAATTGATTAATTCCACACTCAGCTGAGTGGCGTTTGAGTGATCTATGTAAATGTAAGATATCATGAACTCGATAATTAAATGTTGTCATACACACTACTAAAACGTTGCGTGAAATGTGATGCCCTAAGACACATGCAAACGTCAAAATAATGTGTAGAAAGCGTTAAGAAAATAAATTCAAATTAAGTCACTTTTTTATGGAGTTTCGTATGCTTCTGTTGCCGAAAGCAAAATTGCACATGCAAGTTTTTGGGTTACTCGTATTACGTGACAGATGATTATTTTCTCATGCAAAATAGTAATGTCAAATTGTAAAATCTATAACTTGAAACAAGTAATTACATACCACAAACTCGCTCACTTTTCAATAGTGGGATCTATTAGCAAACAGCACCCAGTAAAATTATAATCTACTGCCAACTAAATAACAGAATTGATCATATAACAAATGAATTGCTAATGGAAAATTTACACATGAAAAAATCAATTGTAGAAATGCTCACAGAACACTATTGAGTGAAGCAAATGAAGTGGTAACACACCTTTGGAATATTTGAAAAAAATAAATATTTTTTCACGAATTTTCTCCATATTTTTATGACCATATTATTCAAATATTTTTGAAAATTTCTCTAAGACCCGCGAACAAGAACATCAATAGCAGAAAACATCTGTTGAGTAATTAACTCCAAAATCATGGATAATAGAAATATGCAAAGTAAAACTCTGAAAGTATCTTGTGTGCGGATTTTCATCTTAATAATTATATTATGCTAATAATATTTGCTTTTTGAAGGTACATTTATTTTATTCATACTGTCTATCTCTGTGTGGCTATGGGATTTGACAAAAGTAAGAACCAGTAATAAACAAGTAGCTTTTAGAAATAATCTTGAAGTACATGAGCAACTTAATAGGGTTATCGATTTTCTAACTTGTTTGAGATATGGAATAAAAAATTAAAATAGGTGCCCAAGATAATCAATGTGTTCATAATTCATTCAGCCGGTAGTGTAGTTGGGTTTTACTCAGTCGCCATAAGTTATTCATGATGACAATTGATTTGAATAGGGATTTTTTCTGTATAACATTTTTTTCACTTCAGTCTTGACAGGCATTTGCTTACTACGATTGTTCATTTCTTAAATATATGAGAATTCTACTTCCACAAATGCGTTTGTAATACTACACGATTTTTTCTTCCCCAATTTTTAAATATAATGCTTCGTTTTTAAAGATTTACTTCAGCGCGTTTATTTTTAAGTAGTACAGCACAACATTTTACCGGAAATCTTAAAGGGTTTCAGAAATTCACTAATTGTAGTACGATTTCAGAGGCATATATTTTTGATAATTTTTATACTATGGAAACCATTTGTATTAGTATCGATGAGTTGAAATCAATGTCCATGCTATAAGTTAAATGCTCGTAGTAATGTGAGCAAAAGAGCACGATTGCTGCAGATTTGCAACTAAGCTTTGTCATTTACATGGAAAGTGTAAAAAAAAGTAACGTTGAATAAACATAAAGGTATCATGTCCACCTTGATATCTGAATCTTAACATACGTGCTAGTTTACTTTATGTGCAACGTGTTGTGAACATTTCGCGGTTGCCTGAAATGTTTGCGCAAGATATACGGAACAATGACATGTTGCAAACTGGCCCCACCTCTTGCGCTTTTTGTGTTGCTATTGAGTATGATTTTGAGGTACATTACCAACAAAAATGGACCCTCATTTGTTTCAAGGGAGATTTTGATGCTCTATTGGAACAAGTTGTGTTACTTGGGTAAGAATCAGGACATCGTCGATATAAACGGCAACAAAAAGCACTTTGCCACCGTTGATACGATAGTATACGCACGGATCGTATACAGTGCACTCAAGGCCGAATTTCCGCAGAGCAGCATCCAGTTTGGAATTCCAGACTCGGCTGGATTGTTTCAGCCCGTATAGTGCTTTGTTGAGGCGGCAAACCTTAGATTGGTTAGCATCATCCATGAAACAAGGGGTTGCTCCATGAAAATTTGTTCTGCTAGATCACCCTGCAGGAACGCTGTTACAGCATCCATTTGGTCCACCTGCAGGTCCCATCTTGCAGCCAGCGCGAAAAAGATATCGCAGGGAACTATATCGGACCACCGGGGAGTAGGTGTCCTCGTAGTCCACCCCTTTCGCTGCGAATATCCTTTTATGACCAGCCTGGCCTTGTACCGGTCAATATTTCCGTCCACATCAAGCTTCGTGCGATAAACCCATTTGCACTTAATCGCTTTGCGTCCTTCCGGCAAGTCGACTAGCGTCCACGTTCCGTTTGAGATGAGAGCATCGTACTCTTTGATCATGGCCTGTTTCCAGTGGTCAGCATCGTCCCGCGATAGAGCCTCGTTGTGTGTGTTTGGATCATCCAGAAACGTCTGTGGAAAGTCAGCACCAGTATCGGAACATTCACCGTTATCACTTAAATACTTGCCTTGGGGCAAGCGCCCTCTATCGCAGAGCATCAGCCGCTGTTGCGTATCGCCGCTAGCAGGCCTTTGATTTGAGCACGATGAGGGTGCAACGGAATCATCAGGTTCAGTTGTGGATGACATCAGACGATCACCAGCGGAGTCTGTAAATTTTGAAGACGGCAAGCCTTTGCTCACGATATAATAATCTTTGTACTTGCCTGAGAGAAAGCGCTCCCGACCGCTGCGCCTCAACGCCATAGGCGGGTTTGAAGATTGGTGCGGTGGGAGCGCAGAGCTGGCGTTCGTGTTGTGAGCATCTTGAAACGATTCGTCACTTTCATCCTCGCTTGAATAGACGTCATCAGCCTCATCTGGATCATCGGGTGCAGCCGCTCTCGGTAGTGGCTCATTGAACATGTTCTCACTGAATTCCAACCTCACAAAGCTGCGCTTGTCGGTTGTGCCAACTGGTGTTTCGTCACGATTGATGACCCCTTCGTTAATGAAAGTAACGTCTCGACTCTTGAAAACTTGCTTCGTTTTCTGGTTGAACAAGCGATACGCCTTTGTTTCGTCGTCGTAGCCGGTGAGGATACATTCGTTTGCTTTCTGGTCCCACTTTCGTCGTTTCTGCTTCGGCACGTGGGACATCACGGTGGTACCGAATACACGGATGTACGAAAGATTCGGCTTACGACCTGTCCACGCTTCCTCTGGAGTTGTTTCGATACCCTTCGTAGGAGATCTGTTGATCAGATAGACTGCAGCGGCCACAGCTTCTGCCCAGAACGGTTTGGTCAGTTTAGCTTCATACAGCATGCATCTCGCGCGCTCCACCACCGTTCGGTTGACTCGTTCAGCGAGTCCGTTCTGTTCCAGTGTGTACTCCACCGTGGTTTGATGGCGGATACCCAGCTGCTTGAGGTAATTCTCGAAATTCCCATTCTTATACTCCCAGCCGTTGTCCGTTCGTAGCACCTTCATCTTTTTTCCAGTCTGACGTTCCGCCATGGTGTGGAAGTTTTTGAACTTTTGCAGTACCTCTTCTTTTGACTTGGTGCGCAAAAAATAAACGAAAATTTTCCTCGTTTTGTCATCGATGAAGGACAAGTAGTAGCGGCTCCCGCCTAGCGAATTCTCTTCCATCGGACCGGCTATGTCCGAATGTACTAACTCTAAAACTTCACTCGCTCGAGCTCCAGTGTGGTTGAATGGAAGCCTGGTTTGCTTCCCCATGGAACACGTCTTGCAGTTTCCGGTTTTGGTACCGTTGAACCTTACTCCTTCCACCATGCCATTTCGCAGCTTAACCAGGTTTCTTGATGCCATGTGTCCCATGCGCTTGTGCCACAATTCTGCGGATTCTCGGGATGCGCATGCCAGCGCCTTGGACGGGGTTTGCTCCAATTTAAACAACCCATTTGAACGCCGTCCAGTAGCAATAACTTTGTCTGACGGATTGATGACTTTGCAGCCTGACTTGCTGAAGGTTACGGTATGACCTTGATCGACTATTTTACCTACTGACAGTAGGTTTACTGCCAATTCCGGGATTAATTCGACGTTGGTCACATCGATCGTTTCTGGGTTGCATGTGGGTTGCAGCTTCATTGATCCTTCCGCGACAATCTTCATGATGCCTTTGTTAGCCGCGTAGATTCTGCCATCCGCCGAACGCAAGTTTTCCAGCAACATTTCGTTCTTCGTGAGATGCTTTACCGAACCAGAATCGAAATACCATTCTTCGTCCTCTTCGCCGTTTTGAACTGATAACACCGTACAGAAAGCGTCACCTTTCTTGTCCGATCCGGCTTGATATGCCGGTTCCTTGGCAGTGCAATTTCGCGCGATATGCCCAAATTTTTCGCATCGACGGCATTGTGGCCTCTTACCTTTCGTATTAGCTGCTTTATTCGATTTACCATGCTTGCCCTTCGAAACGTTTCGTGAAACGAATGCAGGTTCCGTAGTAGGCTCTGAAATAACTATCTCCTGTAGCAACTTCGTTTTGATGATGTCACCCGTTATTTTGGTTCCAGAATTTTCCAATCCCATCACCATGGGGCGATACTCCTGCGGTAAACCAGCCAACAACAGCATGCCGATCCATTTTTCATCAAGGGAAAACCGATTCCGATGAGCTGGTGTGCAGTTGAAATCATCTGGTTAACATACGCTTCCATTGAGCTACAGCTTGCCAGATTCGTCGTAATCAACTTATGCAGTAAACCCCACTGGCGCGTCAAACCGCTGTCTTCGAAGGTGTTCGACAGCTTCTTCCATACTTCGGACGCCGTTTTCACCTCCTCGACGTGAATGTAGTTTACCGGGTCGAGAAACAGAATTATTTTACCTCTTGCGATTCTGTCCTTCCGAGGATCCACGGCAGGGAGGGTTCCGTCTTGATTGGCCGTTGGCTCTACTGCTTCCCAAAGATCTTCCACTTCCAGATAGGTCCGAACTGCGAACTTCCAGGTTCTCCAATTCTCCCGACCGACCAACCGCTCGATGTGGGGGTGGCCCTGTATGTTAAAACTCTGCTGCTGGTGCGGCCGTGCTTGTACCGTTACGCCATTGCCGGATGCATTCGTGCCGTTTCTAGGATTAGGATTCGCCATTTCTTCTTCCAAATCTAGCTTCAAATCTTGATTTTTCGTTCTTCAAGTTCCTCTAGACACGTACCACTGGGCCCATAACCTATTGGAACAGAGCTAATAGATTATGCGTGTGGTCTAGGTAATGGTCAAATAACTAATGATGATTTTATTGAATGTCAAAACTTAAAACTACATATATGGGTTGCTTCGATTGCAATTTTACATTTACCAACAGTTACACCATGCAATAACCCAGGACTTCCACGACCTTAGTTGTAATTTATAATATCCGGAGCAATTTGCGATTAGGGCGAACATGCGGAATGTAAACAAAGAGGAAGTGATGATTGTAATATTGCAAGTAGAATTTCAAATCGTAATTTACAAATTAACGTATGAATTCAAATGCAATCTAGCATACAGACAGAGAACAAAGCTAGCTTCTGATGCATATATAATACTGATGGAAATGCGTTTGTTTTTCATTGAAATTTGCTCATTTTTAATATACGCCTGTCATTGCTAGTATGTTTGATTACGCCATTTTCAATGTTATCCCAAAAAGAACTGGAAAATAAGTATCGTCCTATACTATTCGCCTGTTTTTGACATTTCCATAGATTTCGCCTTTCACTATTCGCCGTTATTTTGATTTGTTTGTCAGTATCGCCTTTTACTTTACGCCAAGTTTATGTTTTGATTTAAATTACGCATTTTACTTTCGAAACATTATGAATTAAATAAAATATGAATTCTTTGAGAAAGTTGAAAAATAAATGAAAAAATCGATTGAGCTAAAAACAATGTTGACGGGAAAGGTTTTCAGGTGAATTTAATTTACTTAATAATCAAATTAGTTCAGAAAATTTAATTGTTTTAGTGTAACGAGTTGCATTCAACAATGACGTTTTCGGAGCAATAAATTAAATATATCAGTAATTGCTTTTCACACATCGTTTTATTAACAACCAAAAATGAACAAATATTGATACTGTTGCACTGGCTTTTCCACTAACCATTCAAGTCCTGTTCCAAATCCATATGGCCATCGAAATCGTCCTCTTCTTGCATTTGTGAACGTCTACCTCTTTTTTTAGGTACGAGTGTTTTCAAAAATGTTTCATAATATTGTTTGTTCGTAACGTAGTTCATTAGCTTCTTTAAATCTCGCAGGTTTTCAGTTGCAAACAGGATTGGCTCTGTCTCTATTGGTTTGAGATAAAGAGTTTCTGGTAGAGTTTCAACATTGAACGAAAGGAAGTCTTCGTCAGCTAAATCGTACTTGTAGTAGACAGTATCAGCCTCATTAGATCGGTATTCCAAAAAACTTATATCTCGGAACTTAATTTTCTCTCCAGTTGCGTTTTTTATGGGACGTTTTTAGATTTTCTCCAGCTCCTTCAAAGCGAGAAAATCGAATCAGTGCAAGAAGAGTGTATTAGACACACATATCATGATACTACCGGAAGGTTTCCGACACGTCGGCGACGGACGGGTTGATGTGGACGAGTGCCGACGGCAGCAGCTGCGGTCCAGCAACACTTGGCCATCTAGGATATCGAGGAGAGCTGGTTTGCAAAGCAACAAATAATTTATTTCTACCACATTTTGAAGACAATATCTAATATCCTGTTTTATTTTATTTTGTCTATTTCGTTTTGTTTTGTTTTTCGTTACGCTTGTTTCTTTTCAGTCACACTGGAGCGGTCCATTGCTATTGGCGTATACTACATACTTTCAGCTTATCGTTAACCAAAACGAACCCAGCAACTAACCTTTCCCCAACTATCCAACATCCCAGTGATTTCTCGTGGAAGTGCAGAGGATTTCTCGGCTTCCTTCAAAGCGAGTATCATGTCAACACGTTCCTTCCCATTCCATATTTGACCAGCATTCGGACACGGCCGGCGCCGGTATTGCTTTGTAATGGGTCACCAGTTTTTACACATTGAAGATGCATGTTAGTCCCAAACATCATCTGTTGGTTCTTTGTGCAAATACAGCTGATCTGGCAATAACGGAGTTGCATCCGTGGGCGGTCAATCATGCTCATGCTCATGCTCCTTCAAAGCGAGAAAATCTTTTTGTTCCATTTCATTCACTCTGAATGGAACTTTTCGCTCTATTGCCCCAATGAAAACTGCCCAGTCTCTAGGCATTTCGATATTTATCGTAGTCTTGAATTTGGCCTTTTCTATTGAAGCGTGCACGGAGTCCACCTCCATGTGACTATGACCCGATACCATGAGTTTGTGACGAATAGTGATTTTCCTTCCAGTTTTCCGAGCTTCTTGAATGAATTTCAAGAAAGTCATGCATACAACAAAATTTAAATTTTGGCCTGAATACCGATCTGAATAAAAGTTAACATATTCGATCGTTGGGTCCATTTTTGCTAAATCTTGTAGTATGCACGACCCTACCTCCTGGGAACCCCGTCTTGCTTTTGCCTCATCCCAAATATAACAGTCCGCTACATTACCACTCTTTACAGTGCAGAATATCGTGAAATTTAAAGTATACAGCTGTCGGCAGTAATACGCTGTACCGCATTGAAGGTGAGGTGTAGCCAGACACGTTTGCAGATCAAAAGAAGCAGTTTTTACACCATCCATATTCTTGGCAGCTGAACATCAGTTTTTTTCTCATCATACAACCTTTTTGCCGTTGCATGATGTAAATCACGAAGACCTTCAAGCTCTTTTTTTCTTCTGGATTGGATTCAGTTTTCATTTGGGTTGACAATTTGTCGCATTCGGGGCAGGTGTCTTTGCTAGGTCTGCGGAATCCTAACTTGAAGGTTCTGAAAACTTTTCGGTAGACATATACTCCATAGGCTCATAATCTTCTTCGGCACACTTTGTTTTATACAATCTGAACATTCTAGCAATCTCCATGCGAAGCGCTAGGAGTGAGACAGTAATTTTATTGCTAGAACGTATAGACATGAAGAGAAAGTGTATTGATAGATCCGTATAGGGAACGGCAGGCTTTGAAAATTGAAAGATGTAAGTTTGAAAACGAGCGGAGGGCATTTGAACGCTAGTATCCGATCAGGCACATAACCCTTTGTCAAATGCCCTCCGCTCGTTTTCAAACTTACATCTTTCAAAGTCTGCCGTTACCTATACGGATCTATCAATACACTTTCGCTTCATGTCTATTCGTTCTAGCAATAAAATTACTGTCCCACTCCTAGCGCTTCGCATAAAGATGAGAAATTATCTGCTTCTGCAAACTTCATCAAAGATCGTTACTTCCGCGCTGGGAAGAATACAAAAAATAACAATCAAAGTGTATTCTAGCAATGCTTAGATCACTGCTTAGGTACATTTTAGATGACTTTTCCCGACCATAATGTGAAGTATACGCCGGAAATGAGTTAATGCGGTTTTCTATGCAGTTGATATGCTCGATCGGAATACGATTTTGGCCTCCATTCTCGTTCCTCCGATCATCGAATGAAATTCCATTATTCTTTACTACCTTGGCAGAAAGTATGCGCGTCTTGTTGTCCGTAATGTTCAACGTAGACAAGAACATTGTTTTACATACTCTTACTCTACCGTTGACAGCTGGTAGATAATATTTTCGAGTATATACTCGTCGAGAATTCAATACCTAAAATAAAAACCCGCATTAATCCACCGAAGGTGAGACTGAACCCTTCTAACACTTCACCAGAATTACGAACTCAAATGTGGCCAGTATGGTACTGGATACATATATTCATCCGAAATTCCAGGAAGATCCAGGAATATTGAAAATATGACATATCGAATACTCTTGGATCTGCCTGGAATTTCTGTTTATTAAATGAACTATTTGAGAATCCTGAAAACCTTATTCATCGATGTGATTAAAATATTGCCATTAATAATGCTTTGCGACCTGTTTATGTTAGTTAGAAAAAAGGGGAAATTACATAAATATTAGAAATTTCATATAATTAGTTAATAGAATGAATTATTAGACAATCCTGAGCGTCAATTTCGATTATCGATATGGATTCAAGATGCTTAATAAGTACATGTTCGTTGAAAATAGTAAATGGAGACTTTGTGTAATTTTCGAATATACTCGTTGCAGTTCAAAACCAGACCACTCGCACTAATCGATCCTGCTCTAATTCTATAGAGTCGCATAGTGTGGCTAGTCCGCTGTATGTGCTGTACAACGCACAAGATGCGACACAATAGAATGCAAGCGGCATCAATTGATGTGATTGACTCGTTCGGTTTTGAACTGCTTCGAGTATATTTTGATCTCATAATTATGTGCTCTCAGGCATTGTTTTGGTCATATCTCCATGAAGGATTATCCAATCATAATGAAATTTTAACCAATTATTTGACAATTTTATAACTTTGATTTAATGCGAATAAAGAGCCATTGTCATGCCAAACAGTAATCGAGTACTTATACATATATTCAATCCGGTTTTTAATTTTAATTTTAGAATTTTAATGTTTGTTTACTTTTTATGTTATGTATTTTTTATTTTTGTGAGATTGCTCCTTTACTTCAATGAAAAAACGCGAAGCTGCCTCGATTTTGTGACAAGATGTAGCAAAAAAGATATAAGAAAAAGTGAAAATCCATGAATTTTTATTTAAATAGTAAAGACTAAAAATTTTGTAACACTCTTTTCACTTAAATCAAGAGCTCAACCTAGCTAACCTAACGTATCCAAAAAAATATCTCTAACACGTAATGTGTTTTTGCGGGAGGAATTTCTAAAACTTACAGAAGAAACTTCCCAATAGTTTAGTTGGAACTTCCCAGAAGTGCTAGAGAGCTATCCCGAAGTTCAGAAGAGAACATTTCTAGGGTTTTTTTCATTAGGGCGAATCTACAATTGAGAGATTCTCTCCGGGCTCGCTCTCTTTCATTCATTACAGCGCCATTGTAAAACTTGCGAGACATTATTTAGTACAGATCGAAACACAACAGTGCTGGCTAGCCTACTCTACAAATAGTAGAATGAAAAACGTAAAGGTTATTGGTTTATGAATGAAAGAGAGCGAGCCCGGAGAGAATCTCTCAATTGCAGATTCGCCCTAATGAAAAAAAAACCCTAGATATAAGAATTTCAGAATGAGGCTTTTTCAAAAGAACAAAACGAAGCTATCTAGAGTTATAGGGGTTACTTCCTAGTCGTTTGAGCAAAAACGTCTTAGAAATTCAGGAACAAACTTCCTTGAAGTTCCGAAGAAAACTTCACAAAAGTTCACAAGTGAAATTTCCAACAAATTTAAGGGAATTTTCCCAGAAATTCTGGATAGGACTTTCCCAATATCTTGGTAGAATTTTCCTCGGAGTTCAGAAGTTTAGAATGAAAGGACGTCGAAATAAACTTCCCCGAATTTCAGGAAGAAACTAACCAGGGGGGGTAGATGCCTTCACTACCTATAAGTTGAAGAAGGAACTCTTCACAAATTTTACGAAAGAACTTCTCTGAAGGTCAGGATGGAACTTCCCTGAAGTTCCAAAGTAAACTTTCCAAAAGTTTAGTTGGAACTACCCATAAGTGTGAGCTTTCCTGAGAGCTTTCTCGAGATACACGAGTTTCACGAGATTCAGAAGTTCAGGTAGATACTTCTTAGAAGAACAGGAAGAATTACAGAGGGTACTTCCTAATAACTCGGTAGCGATGATTCTCGGATATTAAAGATACACAGCGTGTATATCTAAGATCAATGTGAATCATCGCTGCCGGTTCCAAGCCCGGGTAAGGGAGGTGGATATATGTGGATGCATGGCTGGGGGGTGAAACAATTACTCAGTCGCGAACAGATCCTGTGTGAAACCAGTGCACACCCCACAGTATCGGATCCCTTGCTGCGCTAAGGCAGGGCTCTGGCGCCGTCAAACTTTACTTCCCGTGCTACTCATGGGATTCAAATGAGCAACAACAATATAGACGTAACAAAAGGTACCCACTGCCCGAATAACACCAAAAACATCTTTTTGGTCAGCTATCTTGAAATTTTGTTATAAAAGAGTATTAAGAATGGAATAAAAAACATCTTTTGTCAAATACAAGCTAAGAGGATGTTGTCGCAAAACATTTGCTTTCAAGTCACTCATGTATTTTTCTAGAACATATGAATTAAATCTCGACTCAAATATAACCAAAACAACGCAATTAACCGATCCTTTTATAACATCTTTTAGGTCACATAAGTAGTTTTAAAGATGCACTGCATAACATGTTGTCAACATGATGATGTCTTATTTAGGTTGTTTAGACTCTCTGGAGCAAATCGAAGCCCAGTTAGACAGCAAATCACTGGAAAGCATGTCCACCTGTCCATCAATCAACCTGAACACACCAAAAAAACTCCGAGATGGTAGATAGTGGCGAGGACGATGGAGTAAACGTCACTATCAAATCAGCTGCGGCGTAACCATGCGAACCTCAGAACCCAGACCGGGTTACGCTGAGTGGAGCCGAAAAAAAGCGTCTGAAAAAGCTGTTGAATCAAGGCTACCGCAAGGAGGAGGCCTAACGGCTTGCTCAAAAACCAAGTTAGACTTCGCAGCCAGAATCAGCGAAAAGGCCCTGAGCTGATCTATCCAGTCGGGAAAGTAAACCACATCCAAAGAAAACGAAGGAGGCATTCACGCCGACGGGCAGGCTACACAAGGCCGGCAGGAAGCCTTCCAACGTTACTTCGGTGAACAGCCGGCTACAATGAGACAACCTAGGGTCCGGGAATATACACAAAGGTTTTTTTTTGCACGGGGGATACGTTCCACTTTTAGAGTGAAACCATGTAAATAAAGACTAAATAGAGTTAATAAAGTCACATGCTTAAACATATTACACTGCTCCGATTTTGTTTGTATGCGTTACCTTTCCATGCATTGGTCAAAATACAGTTTTTAAAATTTTGAGTATTTACACAAAAAATTGTGAATTTTTTGACAAACTGCCTTATTATTACTTTTTGCCCAAAACGTAAAATGTGATTCGAATTAGGTCGATAAGTTGTTCCGTTCTGGAGTTATCGCCGGAAACAAACCGTGTAAAAAATAACGTGTAAAAAAAACCTTGATGTAAATGTCCAGGATAAACTCAAGAAGGCTGGACACCCTGGTCCGATCGAGAAAGAAAGGGAGACACAGGCCCCGGGAAGCGGAGGTGAGGCTATGGGTTGATAAACAAAATGTCCAGGGCAATAAGGTAAACCGTAGCTACATATTAGACAAGCATTGATTAGTTTTTTTTCCGCTAGCTGAAAGTTGAAAAAGCTATGCTCAGTTAAATTTTCAGTTCTTGGCAATCAAAAAACCTTTTTACTCGTCAAAATGCTCTACGATTAATTATGAAAACGAACTTCAATATGAATTTCGAAATGACAGAATTCTGTTCTGAAAAACTCAATAAACCAGTCACCGGAGATTATATTCTTGCTTGGTTTTTGGGACACCCGCAAAATCGGATAATAATAAAAAAATGTTAGAAAAAGAGATGCTATTTAAATTTCTTCTAATGTAATTCCGGCTTACCGATGGATAGTGTCAGTCGATTTTTGATCCACTCTCAGAGCCGACTTTATTCATAGATCATTGCATGATGGTATCATCAATGCAGTTTTGACAGTTCAGGGAGCTTGTTTACGTGGACTTAGAATATTTTCGATAAGATTGAATTGAGATTTTGTGCTCTAGACTAATTACGATTGAAGTAAAATTGCAGGAAAACAGACTTGGATCTAATCGTACAGAATCCAAAAAAAGCCAATGAAATATAGTTATGATACAACACGCACCAGAACCAACAGCCGGTCAGCAGGAAACCATGGCCTGGCAACCGAACATGCACCGTCAGCATAACCCCTGGACTTCAGACACCAGCAACCGATGCCACTCGGTAACCAATCAAGCACCATCAGCAGAATTCCCGAACCTCAGACCCGATCAGCCGATGTCACTGTTGTTCCAAATAGGCAGGCACATAAAATAGCATAGTTAGCATTACGTAGGTTATAAATAGGGATTAATATTAATTATTTGGGCAGTTCTTAGTTAGAAGTGATTGATGTAACAGTAGTGATCGAGAAATAAATCTTTTTTTTATGTTCCAGTGCGACTTGGATTCATAATTATATTTCGTTTGAGCGGTTCAAATTCTAACATCATGTAAACAAGCTCCCTGAACTATCAAAAAAGTGGGGTTAATACCCCGTTCACACTACAACCTATATTACGTGATATAGAGTATCTTGATATTAGTATCTATACATCTAGTTTTCACTGGAAATGACAAGCATGCCATTTGATATCAAGATACTCTATATCACGTAATATAGTTTGTAGTGCGAACGGGGTCTAATACATTCCATGCAAAGATCTATTGCAGAAACCAAAATTTATTTGGCATAGAAGTGACAGAGGTTTACTCATTTTTTATGTTCATCTATGACACGGTAACTATGAATTCCGGAAGGAGATCGAAGTGAGCCTTGTTCAATGAAGACAGCAAATTTTTTTCCAACCGTGAAAATTACAAATCTACTTCCGGTTTTTCGTGTTTTTGGTTGTTTTGATTGACGTTTTGTAAAATGTTTCTGTGGCCGAGCTCTCGTAGTGTTGAATTGTCAAATTGTTCCATCCTCGGGGAAATGAAAAGTGCAAAAACATGATCCGGATCGTAGGCTGATGTCAGGCGAGCTAAGGTTGGCGATCGATGCGCAGCCGGATGCTAAGAAGAAGATTTTTCACTGGTGGAGAAAAACTGTTTGTGTATGCCTTCCGGGAGGAATTCGCAGAAACAAGGCTGCGTTGATTAGTGACGTGACTGAGCTTTGTTTCTGTGTTTGTTTTGAACACAAAGATTGAAAAAGGCAGTAAGTACGAGATACGATGCTATTTTCGTTCACGTGCCATATACACCCAAAAGATGAAATTGTAGCAAAAATTGCAATTGCAGTTCTTGCAATCAGTATCTTGAGAAATCCGCATGATTCTGAAAAGGCAATTTTGCGCATCATGATCCACAAAGCTTTTTATGGTATAAACAAAGCCATGCAAGTGTGTGCAAGCGGTTATCGCTGTGTGCTTAGTTCCTCGACAGTCGCAGCAACCGTTGGGTTTTTGTTCAACCGTTAAGAACTTCTCAATATGGGTGAGACAATGACACAGACCGCCGCTACGCCATTTGCCACTGTCAAGTGCTCTATTTTTATTTTCACTCGTCATCACACTCCCATCTCCCTCTAAACGAGTCACCATGCGTTTTATGAAATAAACGAAGCCATGTAAGTGTGTGCGACCGACATTTGCTTCATTGTTGTAACGTTGAGTGCCTCAACAACCAAAGCAACTGTAAGGCATTTATTCCAATCACCTCAACTTGTTATGTTGGCTGAATGGTTACAATGAAGAGCCATCACGCTGGCGGCCGCGGTTTGTATCCTAGTTGCAGATCGAGATTTTTTTTGTGAGCCATTTAATTTACCACTACTAATCAACTGCACAACCTCACGCACACATTTAATTTTTCTAAGCAAATTGATGTGTTGCTTTTTTGCCCACGACCAATGTTGCATTTTTTCTCCAAGTTACGATCCATTACGAGAAATGAAACCAAATCATGCGAAACTGCATTACAATCTTGCTTTTTTATTTTGAGTGTAGGCAAGCATGGCGGATTTGGATAAGCATCATTTGGATACTTTGGAAGAAGCAGAACATCAACCAGTTGGACCGCGCAAAGAATTTTCAGACAATTGAGAGGTGATAAGTACTCTCAGAAACGTGGAGCAAAACAGGTAGTTGTTATTCTTTCTGTCCCCTGAATTATATGAACTATATTAGGGTATGTGTCCCTTGACTCAGCCTAACATGCAACAATCGATTACATTTTTTATTATAACTCATAAAGTATTCAAACTGGAAACAAAATTTAACTAGCTGTACGCTTGCTAATGCATGGTTAATAAGCCATATGGTAGTATGTATCACGAAAATCTACACAACTCGTTTTATGAAGTCAGAAGCTTTCGAGGGATATGGATGTAATGTCGGTCTATGGGTACTAGATTGGGTCTAATCATGGGTGCAAATTCGTCTCATGCGATAGATTTGTTAATAAATGTGATATAGGTACGATTTTTTTTTCTAATTTTCTGATTCAAGGCGTTGCCAGCTGTATTCGCTGTACCCAACCAACAATTTCACAAATCAAACTATACTTAAACTACTAAGAAACACTTAAGTAAATTTTACGTATGATTTAGCGGTCATTCGGCAATCAAAACATTATAATTCACTCTACACAGAATTTGTTTCTTTAGTTTGAGTTAAAATGAGGCATATGAAAAACATTCAACCGAAACTCAGACATTTGTATAGTAAATGTTACCAGAAACAATATTTTTACTACGCTTTTCATACAACAGGCCATAGTTAGGACCATAGAAAAAAATATGTCCCTTACCTTGGGTCCACCGTTTTCTTGTTAAATCATTGTTATTTTACCAATGTGACCTGCTAGTTTACAACATGTGACTATATTCTGTACACCTTGGCTGCATTATTTGTTTTATAGGTTCAATTTCGGCAAATTTAGATCATTCGAAGATCGTGTAGATAATCTGTTCAGCTCAACCGGTACAATCCTGGGGGTGCGACACATCTAAATCCAGATTCAAGATGATCTTGTAGCAGCTTGTGAATCTTAATCCATCAACTTGCATCGTGCTGCATCTTTTTGCAGTAAATCTTTAAAATCTTCTTTCTATCTACTAAGCGTATGCACATCGCACAAAAGCAAAACAAAAAAAATCCTGCCACTGAGATAGAGTCGCGCCCCCTGGTACAACATGGTGTCTTAAAATTTATGGAAATTAAACATTACGCGGAAGTGAACTACTATAAATTGATTAATAATGTCTCAATTGCTTTGAAATCAATCGTCCATGCTGATAGCAACATGATTTTGTTGATTATCGCCGAAATAATGACATAGGGGAAATGTGGGTGACCCCGTCACCCCAACTGCTTTACTAGAAAACGATTTTGTAGTATGTTTTTGACTATACCTATTATTAGTATTTATCATTTGAACCATTTCGAGACACATCATACCCACTGGGAACTGTCAAACTCAAACAAAATAAACAAAACAACCGCAAGCGTCATCGCAGCAATCCCGGATGTAATTTTTCGATGATAGATTTTAACGTCTTGATAAATAATTAAGTACAGGAATTCAATTCCATCCATCGCGTACTTTCATTTACACTGTATCTTAGTGCTGAGATTCGTTGAAAGGTAAGTTTAATCAAATAATCAAGATTTACGGTACGATTAAGAAAAAAGGTGCCTTTCGGGTAAGCCCGTCACTCATCGGTGCGGGTAACACCGTCATGCTCTTTGGATCAGCGGATGTCTGTGAAACTACCTAACCATTTTTATCAGATGCCACGCAACTACAAACGGAAGACCAACTGCGGAAATTGGACCGATCTGCAGTTGATCCAGGCAAAGGACGCGGTGGATCGCGGAATTTTCGTGAATCGTGCTGCTAAGGCGTTTGGAACTCCGAGAATTACGTTAGCAGACCATGTTACGGGAAATGTGGTGAAGTCGAAACTAGGATCACGAGAAACGGTTTTCATGCTGGAACAGGAAGCAGAACATTTGCAGCACCTGCTTGATCTAGAAAGTCGTTTTTACAGCATCTATAATTTCGACGAAACAGCTATTTCCACAGTGTGTTGAGTTTTTTGCTAGATCGGAGCAAATATCAATGTTTTATGTTCATGTTTCCAGGTGCCTCCTAATAAGAAGAAGTTAGCAGGTTGGCATTATTTCTTCAGCGGAACGAGGAGAGACCACTACCGTTGTCATGCGTATGTCAGCGAGTGACCATTATCTTCCTCCATTTGTTATCTACCCGTGTACTTGAATGCATGATGGTCTCAAACACAGGGCACCATCGGGAACCAAATTCGCATGTAATCCTTCAGGATACATGACCGCTGAGATGTTCGATACATGGTCATGCTTCAGAATCTGATCCAATACTGCTTTTGGTGGATGGCCATTCATTACACACCAAAAACCTAGCAGTAACCGAAAAGGCTCGAAAGTATAACCTGACCATACTTTCGCTTCCATCGCATTGCAACCGTTGGATGTCTCGTTTATGGCGCCATTCAAAGCCAATTACTCCAATGCCACCAAAGCATACCTAAGATCCACCCAGGACACGTTATCGGTTAGTATAATATCATGTAGCTAATGAGATCTGCTTTTGATGTCAAGTGCAGTTAACGGTTTCGAAAAATGTGGATTATAGCCGTGTGAACAAACCGTTTTCGACGAAAACTCATTTGTACCATCGTTGGTCACGGACTAGGAATTAAAAAAATACTGAAATGGACTCGGCTCCTCTGGAAGAAGATGCAGAAACATCGACGGCAGGCTGGAGTGGCGAACGGTAGCATGAATGAACGTGTGAAATATGGTGAGTCGTCTTTCACGGTTCCACCAGATGACGTTTTGCCTCTACCAAAATGACAACAGTGCGTGCCACAAAAACAAAACGACGAGCAGAAAAGGCTGAGAATATTACGTCCGATAATCGTCAGAGCTTGATCGATGATAATCTTCAGAGCTTGATCGATGCTAAGGCTACAAAGGACATCTCATCCATCAAGGTAAGAAGGCACCATCAAAAGGACCACAAAAGCGACAAAAGCAGCAGAAACTTTCCAACGATTTGGAGGATTCATTGTGTGACCGATGCGGAAACTATTTCTCGGATTCTTCAAACGGTGAAGGGTGGATAATTTGTGTCTCATGCAAAAACTGGATAAATACGTAGAGCTATGATAATTCTGATTTGATTTACATTTTCTGTTGTAATTTTTTTGTATTGGCAGTGGGATCTGAGCTTAGAGCCAGCAAACCCATCACGTGAATTCGTAAAGTGTATTGAACTCGTTTTCTAAGTAATTGAACTTACAGTCGCTTATAAAAGGAATAAAAAGCTGCAAAGGAAAACATAAACAACCCAAGTAACAATTCAAGTTTTATTGTGGTTTTAAAGCACATTTAAAGGCTAAATCATGCTCTTCAGAACCCTCATAAAACCAAAATTGTTACTTGGGAATGCTCGCTTATTTCTCACAAAAATTTCAAACCCACATCAAAAGTCTTTTGAAAATTCCCTGATTGATAATAAATGTAAATATTGGACTTGTCGCACATGTTTTAAACCTGGAGATTTTAGAGACTCCGGAGTCTGTTCCATATAAAGGACTGTCCATATAATACGTGTACATGATTAGAGGGCTCAAGAATCAGAAAAAAAGGTTACTCGTACAGAAAAATAACAGATTTTAAACAAAATTATGACACAGGGTATGTATGAATTTTAATCACTCTAAACTATGTCCCTGTGCTATATGGATGACCCATTATGAAATGGCCTATGTAGATGATTGATAAATCATCACAAAAGATCAAAATTATCTACATGTTCAAAATTAAATTTCGTTTGAAGAAATCTTCAAAACTATCTTAATAAAAATGTGTGCCGGTCTTACCCCCTTTGAAGACGGACTTACCCCATAGGGGTGACGGTCTTACCCGCACTGATTGAAAAACTTCAATATTTACCATTGTAATGTTCTCAACTGGATAAAATAAAAGTACTTCGGTTCACAGTCTGGAAACTAATGATCAACTTTATTTCAGGCTGCTCACAACAAACATTATCAGGTACAGAATGTGTAAGATTATACATAAAGTATATAAGGTTGACATATGCTTCCTTAGTATTAGAATAAGGGATAGGAATGTAAACACTGCAAATAAAAACCACTTACAAATGACATACATTACAAATCCTCCCCTTTTTAGTTCGAAAGTCATATAATAAATAGATTTATAAAATTGCCTATATTCGAATTCACTTGATGATAATATTCATGTTTGATAACACTCAATATCTTATTTCAATTAATAATACAAAAATTCTTCATTCTTTGATTGCTTCTTCTTTCTGGTAGATCTTCGAGCTCCAACAGTTTGGAAATTTGATGACATTTTGGTGTCCGCAGCTTCTTCTAACGCCCCTGGATGAAGCTCACTCTTAGCTGGTGGAGGTTTGTTCGAAGGTTCGAAACCCTCAAATGGTTCTTCATCGTCTGACTCGGTGTATCGCCTCTTCTTTCCACGTCTACTCGTGACTCTATCCTCGACTTGGAACGAAACATTTCGTTTCCTCTCATTCTTCCTGGCGAGCTTTATCTGCCCTCTGTGGGCCGTGAGGAGATGTGCTCCGATGGCAATCTGCAAAACATTCGTAGAGAGTTTTTTAGTAAACGTGGCTTCTACCCATCTCTGAGTTTGCGATATATTTTGATTTCTATAGTAAACCTTGTCTCCTGGTGCCAGCTTTTCAAAGGGTCGCCCCTAATGTGGTTGAACTGATTGCAAACCATATTTTCTACAGGTGGATACGCTAAATTGCATTTGAACGATTTATTTGGGTTTAACAGATCTAATAGAGTTTTGGGTTTATATCCCAACACTTTTTCGGATGGCGAATCACCAGTATCGAGACAAGTGTTCCTATAGTTAAAAAGAAAATAATTGACCTTATCCTGAAGATCTAAGGAAACCATTTGTGGATCCAAAAGAAATTTCTTCAAAACTTCCTTTGTTACCCTAACCATCCTTTCCGCCTGGCCGTTACTTTGAGGATGGTAAGGCGGACTTTTGATTACTTGTATTCCTTGTTTTTCTAGAAATGTAATAAAAGAATTCGAATTGAACGGTGGGCCATTATCCGTAACCACCACATCTGGAAGTCCAAACCTCGCAAATAACCCAGCAAATTTTCTCAGTACTTTCTCAGCGCTAGTACCTGTATCCATCAGCTCAATTTCGAGCCACTTAGTACAACTGTCTACAATCAACAACAAAACATGTCCCTTAAAATAAAAAAATCAGCATGAATCCTACTGAAAGGTTTCACCGTCGGTATCCATTTGTTTATAACCTTACTTTTAGAAGCAGTTGTCATTTTCAAACAAGCGTCACAGCTATTTACAAAATCCTCGACGTCTCTATTTATACCAAACCAGTAAACGCTTTTTCTGGCAAGCTGTTTCATCTTAACGATACCATTGTGATTAGCATGGAGCATCTTTAATATTTTACCTTGCATAGTAGCAGGTATCACTACCCTATCCATAAACAATAAACAACCTTGTATCTCTTCCAAGTCTTGGTTTTGAGCGTAAACATTTTTAAAGCATTGCGGAACCCTCTTTGGCCATCCATTTTTATATATGAAAGTATTTGTTGCAAAAAGCATCATTTTTGGTTTCTTGGGCCACCAATAGATAATCCAGAGGAAAGTTGTCTGATAAATTCAAAGACTTCACATAATCACCTGCTGTGTCCGAAAATAATTCGTCCTTCAACGGGAAACGAGAACAAAAATCCGCATTCCCTTGTCTTTCAGCTGGTCTGTATAGAATCTCATAATCATATATAGCCAAGTCCATTATGTACCTTTGTAGTCTAGTAACAAATATTGAATTGCGACCTAGCTTACCCAGAATCCCTAATAATGGCTTATGATCTGTGTAGATAATAAATTTTTTGCCATACAAAAACTTATGAAACTTTTTACAGTAGACACAACTGCTAGCGCCTCTAAGTGCAGTATAGGATAAGCTTTTTGTGCATTATTCAAAGAAAAGAAGTGAACCAAATGGGCTTCTCGGCTCCGTCCACTATATGTGAAATTACTCCACCCAAACCGTATGATGAAGCATCAGTACTGACAACAATAGGCTTCCTCGGATCGTAGAATGTAAGTATGTTAGCCGCTAACAATTTCGTTTTTGATTCCCCAAAAGATTTGTCACAAGCAGAATCCCACTCATATATGACATTTTTCTTTAACAAACCATACAAGGGTTTTAACGTCCTGGATAAATTTGGCAGAAACTTATTGTAATAATTTAGAAGTCCTAAATATGCTTTTAATTCATTCACATTTTCTGGCCTTTTCGCATCCTGTATCGTAGATACTTTGTCCGGATTAGGAAGGAGACCCTTGTCTGAAATAATATGTCCCAAATAAAGCAACTTATTGACAAAAAATATACACTTTTTAAAGTTAATTTTAATATTTGCTTGTGACAATCGCTTCAACACTATTTCCAATTTCCTCAAACAATCTTTAGAACTCTTTCCTGCAATTAGCACATCGTCAAGGTAACAGTATACAAATTCAATTCCTTTTAAAACATCGTCCATTATTTGTTGAAATATCGCCGCACTCGACGAAGCACCCTGAGGTAGTCTATTGTATGTAAACAAACCTTTAATGGTGTTGATAACGACAAATTTTCTTGAATTTTTAGAAAGTTTGAGTTGTGTATATGCAGCCGTCAGATCCAAAGAACAAAAACATGTACATCCTGCTAAAGAGGCAAATAAATCCTGCGCAGTTGGTAAAGGATACGTGTTCGGTATCAACACTTTATTCAATGATACCTTACAATCAATTACAAGCCTAATGTCTTCATTTTTCTTTGGAACCACTACTACAGGCGAAGCCCATAAACTAGTTTTGATGGGGGTTATAATGCCATCCTTTTCTAACACCTGCAAATGTTCCATCACTTTATCGCGCAACCGATAAGGCACATCGTAAGCCTTTTTGAAAATTGGGTTATCCTCTCTAAGCACCAAATCAGCTTCATAACCTTGGATCGGACGTGAGAAATCTTGGTTAAAAACATCATCGTATCTTGTTCTCAATTCTTTCACTATTTTTTCTCTATCATTTTCTAACACCAGATTGTTGACACTCAACGCCTTTGAAAAAATTTGCCTCCAACCATCGCAAAAAACATCCAACCAATCTCGACCAATCAGTGGAACAAATGTATGCTCAGTGTTAATAATAATAAACTCCAGCTTAACTTTTCTTGAGTTTAGCAACACATTTACCATAATAGAGCCAAAAACCTCCAGTTTTGATCCATTTACAACCACTAACTTTTTAAAATTTCTTTTCAATGGTATTTTACTAAAATTGTTCAAGTAATCTGGCTTGCTCATTACTGAGACTGAGGAACCACTGTCGATTTCCATTTTAATTGCTTTGCTTTCAACGCTAACATCCAACAGACAAGGTTCACTAACCCTACTAATTGATTTAATCATCATACAAGGATAGTAATCACCTGAATCTGCATCGCTATCGTAGTCCTTCCTCAGCCGCTTAAAATAGTCATGGAGATCATCATCACTACCGACCTCTCCTAAAAATTTAACCTGATTCCCTGTCGTATCCTTCTGCCTATTCAAGAATTTATAACAATTCTTTTGAATATGGCCTCTCATATTGCAAAAATGGCAAATGAAATTTGCATAACGTCCTCTAGTTTGTGATCGAGATCTAGATCTATGACTCCTATAAGGTTGCTGCAAACGCCTATTTTCATATCCTCGTTCATACTGACTCCTACCTCTTCCTCTATCCTCGCCATCTCTTTCCCTGTAACCTCTTGTTGCATCTCTAGGACCTTTCCAACTCAGCCTGTCTTTAACTGAATGCACCTCGCCCGTCTTATTGATCGCCTGGGAACTATTCACCGTTACCTCTTTTGTTTTCAATATTCGTTCCGCCACCTTTAACGTCAAATTCTCTTCGTCTAGGAGTCTTTGCTGCAGATTTTTATCATATACACCATATACTATCTGATCCCTAATGGCGGAATCCCTAAACGTCCCAAAATCACAAGTTTCAGCTAATAACTTTACATCTAGCAAAAAGTTTTCGTTAGTTTCAGTCGGTCCCTGAACGCGGCATCGAAATTTGAATCGCATCACAATATCGGACTCTACCTTATCGTACCTTTCTTTCAGTTTTTTATAATGTCGGCGTAAGAAATAGTTCTTAAATCCGTAGCTGGATAAAGACGTTTTAGCTCATGGAATACTGTAACCCACACAAGCTCAAAAATATGTCTTTTTCTTAGCCTCCTGGATGTCATTACTCGAAAAAATATACTCCATCTGCTCAACATAGTGAGAAAACGATGTACCTTGTACATACGGGTCAATAGTACCGATAAGCCCCATAATTTTAAATTTTGTTCGTCACTTGAAAAGAAACGGATTTCAGAAACAATCGCAATACTAATGTACACAATACACAATGCGCAACAAAAAGAACAAAATAAAAAAAAATCACGTACCTGTTCAAACACCAACAATGACACTGCCGATCAGCACCTGCTTTCAAAATTCCCAACAACAGCAAACTTCCCAATTTGCCGCGTATTATTCAACCAGGGAATACTTTCAACCTGGGATAACTATCTTCCTTGCTCGCGCTGCTCAAAAGCACTTCCGCACAATCTTCCAGATGTATGGCTTAGCGTCACTTGAGACCGGCTAATTAACAAAAGAAATAATACAGCTTTAGAACCAAACAAAGCCACTATCAATAATCAAAATGAAAGAACTATTCAAACTATTCTTTTCAAATTCCTTCATCAGAGCTTTTTCAGCACCAGACAATGCCAAACTGCTGTGGGCAAAATGTCCTCAACTTACCAAACAATATTCCGGATTTGGCCAAAATTAATTAAGTTGAACGCCCAGCACAGCTTTTCCAAAACCACTCACTTTTTCACACGAGAATCAAACTAATTTTTTTATCTCGTCGCCAGTTGTAATGTTCTCAACTGGATAAAATAAAAGTACTTCGGTTCACAGTCTGGAAACTAATGATCAACTTTATTTCAGGCTGCTCACAACAAACATTATCAGGTACAGAATGTGTAAGATTATACATAAAGTATATAAGGTTGACATATGCTTCCTTAGTATTAGAATAAGGGATAGGAATGTAAACACTGCAAATAAAAACCACTTACAAATGACATACATTACAACCATGTTTGTTTTTGCGTATGTTGTTTGACCGAAAACACATATTTTGACACTTCCAGTGCACAAATTGTATAAAATAATACTCCATTAAAGATTATGCTAGGGGTACATGTCATTTGAAGTATTACATTAATTTATAAAAAATCGCAATGCTTAAGGTTCTCCCCTATATGGTACATAGGCCGAATCAAGGAGCTAGGCTAACATTACATCCCGTTACCCTATATGATCACATCACTTATCAACACATATCTCGGAGTAGCAACCATTGATACGTGCAGCCAGTCAAGCTAAGCTAAGAAACGGTAACTATGATTCCGGAAGTGGAAATATCATTACTACACTGGAATAAAATATTTTTCATTTCTCATGAATAATTTATGAAAATCCAACGCACTGTTTGACGAAAATACGTTGGCTTAGCCATGTTACTCGAAAGAGAACGCCAAAATTTTAATTAATATCATTGTCGTCGAAAAAATAATTTCTCAGCCCACACCAACTTCGCCATAATTGGTTGGACCCCTCGGTCTAAAGCAAACAAAAATCTCAATCAAATCAGCTTGAAGCTACGACGACCAGATCGATCCTCAGCGGAGGAGTGTTCAATGTAAAGGTATTTCGAGAGAGCAAAAGAGGATCGACGACGGAGTGAGAATACTTTCACACGTTCGACAAATGTGGTGAGCGGAGTGCTCTCTGTGTGAGAAGAGAATTTTAGTCAGAGAAAAAAAATCTGAAGTGAGAGAGGGTGAGGCACCATTCTCTTCGTGTCATTCTCCCCACAAGTGTGTTGATTGATCGTCTTGAATGTAGGATCTTACTTGAAGTGAGGAAACTTATTCTTTTGATTTTAATTTTAATTAACGATGGATTAATCGCGGGACTGGAAAATGAGTACGATTGTTCAAGTAACCATTTTCAATCTGCCCAGTCGATGGCGGTTTTAGCTGGTTTTATAGACTCACAGCTGAGTGGAGATGCCCGTCACCTGTTCATGGATAATTTCACAGGTTGATTAACGCCTTGGGTGACCTCTTTCTTAGACTCATTATATGCTCCATCCTCATCGCAACACCGTTCGAACCTTGTGAATTGATCAGAGATTTCATCCGCTTGGAAGTGGAAACAAAAATCCAAGTCATGGTGGAGATGTTCTCGCGAGCTAAGATCGCTAGCTCTTGAGAAGTCGCACTGCTGCAAAGAAAGCTTGAACTCTTCGGAGTGGAACGATCGTTTTCAAGGTGTGCTGTGTGTGCTTGCTTGATAGAAATTTTCCGCGAGGAAGAAATCGAAGGACTCTTCACCGCATGATCACGATCAGCATCATCGCTCGTGGACTATGTATGTATGAAGCGCGAGTCACTTTGGAGGAGGACCAGCGAGATGCGAAAACGGCTCTCTTGCTCTGCCTCGATGCGATCGCTCAAGGGCCAGCAGAGCACCAGCGAGCATAGGAGCCAGCCAGCAGCACAGAACGGGCATTCCAACGATATATAAAATAAAATTAAAATAACATAATGTGGAAACAGGTTATTTTTTCACTTTGTGCCCGTTCGTTCTCTCTTACGAGTTCCCTTGGCCACTCCGCCCGCGTACCATTTCGTCGCCGTCGCCATGATCTTCGGTCAACAACCACTGAAGTGCACACAGCTGGGACTGCCTGGGTTGCCCGACCGAATGGCTGGCTAGCCGCTGTAGAAGCCAGGTTCAGGGCTTGATGGATTCTGGTTTTTAGGCAGTGCGACTTGACCGCGCTCCTCAAGAGCCCCTTCAACACGCTCCTCTCTCGCAGTTTGCACGCTTTTGTCTCCCTCCTCCTTCCTCTCTTTCGCTATTATTCGCTGTGGCGTCGCCGCCAGCAAGTCACTCAATGACTTCACTAATGCGAATATTGACTGATTGCAGCTTCGACTTGAGCTTTCTGAAATTGAATGCGTTTTGAAAACACGTTAGGTTATCTGTTTCCTGTTATAAGAACAACGTTATATTCTTACTTACTTTCAACCAATTGACTGCTAAATTTTGCATTTGTAGCACAAATCAACTAATGCGCAAAATAATGATAAACAGCCCACGCATGCAAAATGTAAACAAAAGGGTGTGTTGTGTCATAACACACTAGACACACCGATTGGCTCCTACATAAATCATTCTTCTTAGCCCCTGACAGTTATCGATGTCCCATTATTTACTGTGAACTTCGAATATATAATTCGATCCGAAGCAGCATTTCAGATTCCCCGCTCACATTTTTCCTCCCCGTCGTCGTAGATACTAATTATGATACAGTCGATAAACGATCGTACATGTACCGACTTACGTCCTAGAGTCGCTTAGCTTTCGGACTTACTAATGCGCTGCACGATTCCTCTACGCGCATCTGTATGTGTACACGCGGCTACGATAGTATCTAGAACCTATACACATTGTTTTTTTTTCGTTCAATATCTCTCCCATACCAGCACACCCATTGAATGTTTTTCTATCGTCATCTGAGGCGCCCATTGAAAACGTGACAACAGTGCAAACACACAGCAGAACCTAGCTTAATGTCGCGCGCGCTCTCGCGCACAGTCGCCAAGCGCAAGAACGAAACGAGAGAACGAGTGCGTTCAACGCTTAAGTCAGTCTCATTGCGCGAGCGGAGCCACTCACTGAGAGAATGAGAGCGCTGCGAGCGGAAAGTAGTGTGTACCTGTGAACTTGCTGGTGAACAACGTCAATCCAAGCAAGAACCTCGTCGATGTTGCAACAGCAGCACAGTGAGACTTTCCATCACACCCACTCCCACCCAGTTCGCAGCTGGTTCGGCGTTCGGAGAGAGACGGGAGAGGGAGAGCGTGACAAGAGAGTGACGAGTTTTTCACAAGTGAGGCAAAGGTATGGCTGGCTCAGCACTCTAACCAGATGAGATTTAATGAAGGAATGTTTTAGTAAGTTTTATTTCGTAATAATAGCGATTACAGGCTACTTGGATTTATTTGTTATTCTGGTCATTTCGAAGCCTGCTATGATTTCCAAGTATCTGGAAGTCAGCTTCCATCATATCATTTCCCATTCCGCGATGTT
>JASCZW010008977.1:0-45962 GCA_034211315.2 Aedes japonicus
CCTGTATATTAGTATTGGAAAATATCTGCAAGTGTTTCCAGTAGTTCCTATGAAATATTTGTTCAGTGTACTAATGCAAAAATAGTACCTGGCATCGAAAGCCTCAATTAATAACTGTGAAAGTGCATCTAGAACACTAAGTTCAGAGCAAGCAATAAGCTAATTACGAAAGCAATGAGCTTGAAACCAGAGTTTAAAAACATCATATTCAATTCTCAAATTGCACCCTTACTGAGTCAAAATATAAGTCATCACGCACTGTTCCTAGCGAACATGAAGTAAACACAAATTTGCCTTCATGAATCTTTTTGTGCAAGATGAGTCAACTTGTTTTGTGTTGCTTTACTTTGATCATTCATTCGTTCCAGAAAGCAGTGAATGTACGTAAGTGCAAACAACTCATTCAATTTCAACGTTCTACCGTGAAGACGAAAGAACAGTCATTCATTTGGAGAATCAATGAAGTGGAATAAACCCAAACTTCTCGAATCGATCCTGCAAATGCCTTTTCTCGAACAAATGCCCCACAAACTCTGTCGCGATTTCGGCCATTTGGCCTTTTGGCTTCCTTTACCTTCAGCCTTGTTCGGGAATACTTGAAATCCTGTGGCAACAAAAAAATCACTCACGAACGCGAAAATCACGAAGCAACCAAAATCTCTTGAGGATTGAATAGCCGTGTGCTTTGCTGTGGTGTGAATGAGTTGTGTGGAACACAAGGACAACGGAATGACTGAGCAAACAAGGACAAACGCGAATATGTATATTGCGTGACTGATAGAACGAAATGAAGAGAGCGAAAATTGTACACACTGAATATTTTTTTTACTCATCGTTCACGACGGGTGTCAATTTTTTCGAGCTCTGCTTGAAACACTAAGAAAGAAGGGCTGGATAGTCAAGAAGTCATTGGATATAGTTTTTGACTCAGGAAACAAGCTCGATTCCAAGCTCGATTCCAAGCTTAATGAATCACCCTTAAAACATAACTCACAACGAACAACCCCTCAAATATATTGTCAAAATTACACAGCAAATTAAAACAAAAACAAAAGTAATTCCAGGCAAGTTTGTTTCTAACTTGTCAGTATAACAAATTATCATATCGAAACTTGTCGAGGTGGCAAACCAGATAAACATCCTGAACACCAAATATTCGACCATCCCCAGCAGTTTCCATGCAAAATTTAGATGGAATGGTGGATGTCGTGAAGTATCCAGTCTCGATAATGTCTGTACGATTTACTGCTGCTACTGGTCCGGTGCTATGAAAATTCTTCGCAAGAATGACCTAAATGAGCACAAATAGCTGGTATTTATAGCTATCGGTAAACCCAACCCCCCCCTCTGAACATGAGCAACCTTCACCCAGCAATATTAAATAAGCAAGGTTTCATCGTTGTGAACATATTAGATGTAAACATACATCAGCCGGAACATTATCGAACAGACTTTGACGAGGCTCCTGGTTCATGTTCACATCTGCTTTGATCGTGCGCAGAGGATCTGCGAGCTCGGCGAAATTGCTGCTGGTGGGATGCGACTACAAACACATTTCCAATTAGATTACCAACATTCTAGCAAGGGAATTAAATATTCGTCTCCGATGATTAGAAATTGATCCACAACGTCAAGTATAGTTCAATCAGTTGATCATAGTTGCCGATGAATCACGTCTACAGTTAGTCGACTGACAAACTTTCGATTGCTTCTCAGCATACTAGATCAAGAATGCTCATAAGTCACATACAGCAAGAAGTGTAACGATCGTATGGACAAACATCGAAGGTCAAGGTTTCAACGAGGATCTACGCAGAAATGAAATTTTTCACGATGGCGACAGAAAATTGCAAAGGACTCCTGGTTTGAGATTTCAGAATTTAAGAGCCTTATTATGGTTGTCACTTGATGGTGAAAACGAATCACGGGCAAAAAAAGATGTGCATATCAAATGGAAACCGCTGTCTTTATAACAGATAAAGTGAGAACCGTAATAAGACCCTAAATCAAATACAAATGCCTCAGCATGGAAATTCATCTACCGCCAATCCCAATCGCCTCAACGAGACGAAAATCGAACATTTCTCAAGTACGTACCATTTGGCAACTCTGCCTCGGCGGCATTTCAGTAGTTGGTGTTAGTTCACCCACTTCTCTCTCGCGTTCTCTCTCTCAGCGTCTCCGTGTTTTCCGGGTCTGATGCATAATGCTCTGGGAGAGCGACGAACTTGAGCATAGATTTTCCCTCGAGTTTCCAGCATGTGGTGCGGCAGTGCTGCCATTAATGTGGACTCACTACAGTGTTTTAAATTTGATTCAAACTTTTCGCAACGGACATTTCTTTCCAACAAATGGCCAACTCTCGTTTGGTGTGATTGTCGTTTATTACCCTAAAGTGGAGACATTTCCTCTCTTCCCATTATCACTTGTCGCGTGATGTCCGTTATTTCGAGCACAGACAAAAAGGAACAATACAAGCGCTTCTTAAAATAAAATGCTACAACCCGGAGGAAAACTAAAAATTATGGGAATTTGTATTCAGCCTTCTCCTCTAGTCTGCCCGCTTCTGACAGTTTGCCTATGTCAGCATCTAGAACTACATAACCTCTTTACCATACCAAGTTCATTCGAGCCGCGTCAGTCGGAATTTTTCGCCGACTCTGATGCTTCCGCCTGTCGATACTCGGCATAGGAGATGAACCCATCCTGGTCCTTATCCATGAGCTCCAAGATGGGATCAATCAACGACTGTAGCGTCTCGTCGTCCTGCGGATGAGAATCGGTTCCACGTTCCGGCGTCGGCTCCCCATGGTGATCGTCTCCCTCTTTGGTGTCTGTGAGGAAAAAAACGGCGACAGAGAAAAGCGTACCCAAAGGGGATCCAAAGGTGTTAAAAAACAATTGTCGAAAAAAATAAAAACTAACTAGTGCAATCAGTGCCCCCGTTTAGTGAATTGGTTTATTTTTGTTTCCATCATGCAGGTTAGTAAATAAAGGATCAAAGCGGTGCCAATCGGTTCGTGCTGTAGCAGTTCGGTTATTTTCCGGCATTGGACTGCCTATATTCGCGCCAGTTGATATACCCATCCTCATTCTTGTCCATGTTGGCCAAGACGGCTTCCACGATAGTCGTCAGCTGTTCGTCGCTGTAGATTTCTATCGGATGATCTTCATGTTTGTCGCCAACTGGGTGATCGAAGGTGCAAGGTTAGTTCAGAAACAGTAGGTTAAAGAATATGAGTATCGATAGCCTTTCACCATAAATAGAGTTGTTTTATTAACAAATGTTGATATTTCTTTTTACAAAAATTTACAAAGATACGGGAGCGCACAGATGGAAGCACTACATTCAAGGGCGACCGTTCGGGTAGTCATCGCGTCGGTTCTCCTCAACCCCGGATCTGCGATACTCCGCGTAGTCAACGAATCCGTCTCCGTTGAAGTCCATCATCCGCATTACGGAGTCGACAATGTTTTCCAACTGATCATCGGTGTAGATTGTCTTGTCCGCCAATTTTGGCTGCTTTTCCGCTTGTTTGTGCTTTTCTTCGTCTGTTGCGGTTAGTGGTATGAGGTAAGAATGGGGATATCTGTTTTGATTTTGGCGTTATTTGACAAATGGCAAAACAGGCGAAGCGAAGCGTATGATTTGATGGATGATTGTGACTTCCTGCTGATGTGGTCGGAACACGTGACTCCCGGTAACGTATCAACATGCTATTTACAGTCTATTCGGGGAATTTAAGATACTTTGCAATCATTCCTCCTGACCACGTCCTACTTTTAACGTGAGTGTGCCAAATTTGTTCCCGTCCCTTGTGTTTCCGTCTTTGATAAATTTTAAACTTGAGGATCAATACAGATGAAACTTATACCACTAAGTAAACAAGTAAAGCTGTCATTGGGTTCTCGTTACGGCTACTAGATTTGTAACCAAAGGCATAGGCGTAGCCAGAGGGGGCGTTGCCAACCCCCCCTCCTAACTTATGAATCAATCTTTAAAATTTTAGTGTTTGCTTCAATTTTTATTATTTAGTGTTGATGTTTGATAGATTGCCCCTTGCCCTCAATAAAAATAATTGCCTCGATTTTGAGACAAGACGTAGTAAAAAGTGCAAAAAGTCGACATCCATGAGATTTTTCTTTAAATAGTAAAGACTACAATTTTTTCAACATATGATTTTCTACGGGCAAGACGAAACGACTCACATCCCAGTTTCAGAGACAAGACAGCAGTTGTTTTATCCTATTCGAAGATTTTATCCGTTACTATGAGCATGAGTAAGATAATATACATGATTGTTTACCCTAGGCTGCTACTCCGTTGTTGTCAGATGAGCTGTTATTACACAGAGAACCACCAGATGATGCTTGGGACTCGCATACATTCTCAATTTAAAAAAAAAACTAATGCAATAACCAGCGCCTGCCTCGCCCTAATGCAGGTCAAATAAGGGAAGGAAATTTCATAAGAAGGAAAATACCAACGCGATCCTACGTTAAACTTGCGGTTATAGCCTATCGGTTATATTCTGATTTGAACCTATTTATACAAATAGTGCTATTGGAGCCAATCACAAAATGGGATAGTGGTTTACTTGCTCCAGGATATTGATATGGTTGTACGGCAAGCGTGGCAAACCAATATTAGGGGGCGACCCCGGCGTATTGGTTAACACCATTACCTCTCACGCCTTAGTCACGAGTTCGAATCTCACCCCCAGAGAAGTTACGAAAATGCCCAAAAGTGGTGTTTGACTGACTACGACGGGAGATGAACCAGCTCGAGGCTGAAAATCTCGATAATCAAGACAAAAAAAACCAATAATATGGATCACAATTAATTGTGATCCCCATCATCAGACCGGCGAACCTCCACATCTCACCAGGAAGCATTTTTGTTGTTTATTTTTCTGTACTCACTCGATTACGCACATCGCCGATTATAGAAAACGGAAACAATACGAAACGCGCCATTTAATAAAATAGTGCGTAGTAAAGCATCGACACAATCTTTCACAGACGATGCTCGAAGCAATTTTTTTTGTAAACTTTCAATTTTTACAACTGTACCAATCCTATAGAAGCTTCTTAAGAAAAATCTATGCGAATCCATTTAAAATTGCGATTTAGGGATTTGGTGAAAGTAAGAGTGTGTAGATGTATTTTGTGCCTTCTGACAACTTTAAGCTTCTATTGATGTCATTGGCTCATCGGTTTAGCACCAACCGGGGGTCTCCTATACTTAATGATATCATTATCTCCAATCTGTCAATCAATCGCTATTTTTGTGATACATTGGATGGATTAATATTATTTGAGATAACTCAATACACACACTTAGACAATTTTACAGCATTCGGTTATTTTTTACCGAACTTTCAACAGCTGAACAGTTCGGCAATCCGATTTAACGGACTTCGGTAAAATTTGACAAGTTCCGGTAATTTTTGTACCGGAATACTCTAAAATTTCACCGAAATCCGGTAAATCGGATTACCGAACGTTCAGCTGTTGAAAGTTCGGTAAAAAATTACCGAATACTTTAAAATTTTCTAAGTGTGCAGACTTCATCCAAATTTTGCATATTGACAGGCAATCTGTGGAGATCCACCTAGTTCCTTATAGTGAGATGCTTAGAAGTGGACCGGAAGACTCTATGAGCTACCTTAAAGATTTTTTCTCTCTTTCTATGGGAGAAAAACGCTGTTTTTGCAGTGTTGTTTTGCCAATATATACACTGAAAATTTATTTTTGAAATTAGCTTTCACTAGTTTCCTAAACATGGATTTTGTATATAGAACAAATGTCTCGTAAATTGTATGAAACATTCTAAATGCTTGTCATCTGGTGAAATGCTATCATTACACTTCTTGTACAGTGCACAAAAATGAATTTCATGTATTAGTATTGTTGGTATTGCTCCTCGGGTGTGCTGGAATCATTGATTTATTTTTATTTAATTTTCTTCAATTACATACTGAGTCGATATAGAAGATCTGTCAGTCAATCATGCAACCACCAGAGTTTTTTTTTATTGATAACAAAATATTCGTAGTAGTTTTATTGCTAACAAAATATTCGTATATTGTTTTCGTACAACGCACGAATGTTTTTTTCTGTGCCAATAAATGCTTCGTGTTTTAGACAGTTACGCGTGTGGCATTCAGTACGAAGGTAGCTTCTTGAAAAGTACAAATCTATTTTCGACGAATACAACGAATAGATTTGATAGTCCTACCTTCGATTTCGTAATGAAATCAAAATTTAATTTTCAGTGTGGGTGAGGGGTTGTGGAGGAAAAGTACATTTTCAGTACAAACTGTGAACAAACTCGGTGGTTTTCCTATGGGAAGGTCCAGTAATTATGTCACGCAGTAAGGGCGGAAGGGGGGTTTGGGAAAACGTGACGATTCATACAAAAGATTTTGAAGCTCCATACAAAAAACGTGACAAAGGGGGGGGTGTTATAAAAAGTCATTTTTTCGTGACGTAATTAATGGACGTTCCCTATACAAAAATCCAACACGACTATAAAGTGAATATTTCGACACATGACAGTACCCGCTAGATGTTACCATGGTTGCTATTTAATGCGGTTTTGAAACATGTGGAAAACTCAAGGTTTTTAAAATTCTTAAAATCCGGTGGAACTTGAAAATGTCCCTACTCTACTGGTCAACCGATCATTGTGTTGTTCGTTGTATAATGTTAGGGAAACTGCCACCATATTAATCTCATTGTTCCTATTTTCATCCTACGATGAATCAAACAATTGGGCAGTTGAAGGATCGGTTTCGTGTTTTCTAATAATGTTTGCTTACGTTAAATAACTACAACAAACATTACTAACTAATCTTGTCACGTGTATATCGTTTTATTTCAAGTAGGATGAATTGCAAAGTGATGAGATCAATATAGCTACATCTTCCCTATGTGTACAGTGTGTGCAACCGCTGGTTGAAGACGGTGTAATTCTGTCTCTCTCATTTTCTCTCATTCTCTCTCTCTAAAAAATAACTTGCCACACCCTATTTGGAATCCTGGCTACGCCTATGACCAAAGGTCTTTTGTCATCAACTGTAAAGGTCACTGGAAGATGGTCCGAAGAAAAGTGATTCACTACTTAATCTGTTATTGGGCAGGGTCAGATCTAATGTGGATAGTTTTCCTCTGCCAGCTGGAATGTAGGTGTGTAAATCTGGGACATGGATGATTACACCGAGGTTTTTTGTTGATTGGTATAAAGGCTGTAGCAACAAATATCCCTTTCTTTGAAATGCGAAATAGGTTTCATTTTTCTCTGTCAGCTGTACCACTCCTCGCCTGTAAGCGTGCGGCAGAAAATAATGCGAAAATGTTCAAATTTGAGTATTGGGTTAACTCCTGTAGCTAGTGACTAATTTCTGTCGAAAGTGTATTTGTTTATGTTTACTTTCAAGTGCTGCATCCAAACATTCTATTTGTTTTATTGCAAATTCGTCAAAATGTTGGCGAAAGAAGTGATCACCAGTTTGTTGCTCGCCCAGAAGAAGCCGAAAGAGATTGCCAAGGTGGTAGGGTGCCATTTGGCAAAAAGTTTACCGCATAAAAAGTCCCTACAGGATGGTCCTAAGCAGCGGAAGCCGGGAAGCGGACGTCTGCGTTTTGCACGCACGCCGAACGTGATCAAATCGGTCCGTGCAAAACATTGCTCGCAACCCGGTGCGTTCCATAAGAAAACTTGCAAAGGAAGCCAGAGAAATCCATGCGGAGAATCATCAAAGAAGACCAGCATGCATCATCCAGAGCCAGAGTGATACGCCACTTGATTACGGACCGGGTCAAGGAATTACGAGTGACTCGTTCCAAGAGATTGCTTTCCTTGTTGAAGGGGAAAAAATTATAATCCTGTTCTCCGACGAAAAGCTTTTCAGCATCGATGCTGTGGCCAACAGCCGCACGGACCGGTTCATTTCACCGCAGAAAATGGAGAACGTTCCGGAAAAAGTGAAATTCAAATTTCAAACCAAACATCCGGCTGGTGTCATGATGTTTGGCTTGGTGGCGTCCAACGGTTTGAAAATGCCGCCTGTTTTCATTGATGCTGGATGCTTCCTTGGGTGAAGGCCAACTTCTCCGACGACTAAAACGTTGTCCTACAGCAGGATGGAGCGCCGTGTCACACGTCCAATCGAACCCAACAATGGTTGAACGATAACATGAAGTTTTGGCCGAAGGATTTGTGGCCCCCCTAGCAGTTCAGATCTTAATCCGTTGGATTATTCGATTTGGGCATATGTTGAAGCACGAGCCTGCAATACATCACACCCTAGTGTGAAAACCCTGAAGTCAACCATAACACGCACATGGCAGTTAATGTCGGAGGATTACGGCCGAAAGGCATGATCTGGCTTCCGGCATCGGCTCGAGAATGTTTTTCAATAAAAATGGAGGACAAATTGAATAAATTTGTTTACAAGGACTTTATAAAGATAACTGCTCACGAAAATGTTGATATCATTGCTTGAATTAAGGAGCGTATCAAATATACGCTATCCACATACATTTGCGTTGTACGCATGTATTTGTGATTTTTTTTATGCTCTGAACATTGCATGCTGTGCGTTTGACTGTCTGCTTTCTTTTGTTTACTTGTTTGTGCGGTTCAAATTCTGCGTTTTCAAAATGTCGCGTATTGAAAAGGAAGTGAAAATTAAGGTTCTGGACACACGGCTAAGTGAGAAGGGTATTACTATGCGAAAATTGGCGAAGCGGTTTGGAATTCATCATGCGATTGTTGAACCAATCATTAATAAGTTTGGGGAACACTATTCTTTGGATGAGCTACCAGGAAGAGGCAGAAACCCCGGCTCTTTCAACCCGAAACTGGAGCAGAAAGTGGTATCTCTAATCATGAAGAACAAATCAATGTCAATACGTGATTTGGCCAAAAAAGCAGGAACGAGTGTCGGAATGATCCAGAGTATCAAGAGGCGAAACCACCTGAAGACCTACAAGAAGCAGAAAATCTCGAAACAAAGTGCAGAACAGAAGAAGCGAGCAGCAACAAGGGCCCGGAAATTGTATTCGCGTCTTTTGCAGCGTCCGGATGCATGCGTTTTGATGGACGATGAGACCTATGTAAAGGAGGACTCAAAAACCCTTCCAGGTCCACAATACTTTACTGCCGTCGTTGGGGAGGATGTGAGCGATGCGGACTGGTCGATTCAAGTGGAGAAATTCGGTCGAAAGGTACTGGTATGGCAAGCAATATGTTCCTGTGGTTTGAAGTCAACCATTTTTTACACTACCGGAACTATAAATGCGGAAATGTATCGATCTGAGTGTCTCCACAAGAGATTGTTGCCTTTATATAAGAAGCATAGTACACCTCCACTGTTTTGGCCGGATTTAGCGTCGGCTCACTATGCCAAAACCACTCTCAATTGGCTTGCGGAAAAGGATATAGATTTCGTTGAGAAAAATATCAATCCACAAAATTGCCCTCAGCTTCGACCCATCGAACGTTACTGGGCAATCATGAAGAGGGTCTTCAAGAAGACTGGTAAGGCAGCTGGGAACATGCAGGAGTTCAAAAAAAATTGGGCTCAAGCGTCCAAAAAATGCGATGCAACACTTGTCCGGAACTTGATGAAGAACATTCGATCCAAAGTTCGAAAATTCGTGAAGGAATAACTTAAATTTCATCCGGTCTTCATTATGTTCAAGTTTAACCTCGTACAATAAAGGATCAATTTTTTGTATGAATAAAATATCGGTTTTCAACATAATTTTAAAGAAAGTTTCTGGATAGCTTAATTTCGATACACTTCTTAGTTGAAAATGGGATTTGAAAGAAATAGAACAAATTTTCGCATTATTTTCTGCCGCACCCTGTAGGTACTCCTCTATGTTACAAGCTAGGCAATTGCAATAGAGTTGATTACGCTAACACTAGTCACGCGAGATGCGCCATTGGTTTGTCTGCTTTGTTGAGATGACGTAGCTACATTGGTCTTCAGCGTCGTGTTCAGATGCAAAGTGGATTTAAGAGTGAATCGTGCTTAGGGTTTGTTATAAGTCCTCCTAATCGCTATGTTGGAAGGACCACTAGTTCGCACCTCATTCTTGAGGGAAGAAACAGGGTGGTCTTGCATTGTTTACCCAGTTTCGGTTGATTATCCTGACTGAACAAAAGCCTTCCATAGAGTATGATTGTTAACGATGTTTACACGTTGACAGTTTGCAACGAACTGAACTGTGGTTTATTTTTTTCGTTTTGTTTTTATCAAATAAGGACATACGGGATCACTTCGATGTTTTCTGAACACAAACCTCAATTACTATTAGAACTTCAGGCGTGAAATTTTCAAGAATCGTTTGCTCCACTGGAGCATCCATTGGTTACCAATTTCAGCGGTTTATGTGATTTTTAGTCTCCAAAAGCGTGAAGTGATAATAAACCTATCTATAAATCATATGGAAAAAGGACTCTCTCCAGTTTCACCTTAATGGTGTTGTTCTTGGTCACTGTTGAATATATGTAAGCGTTCCATCCTATTCGATTTGCTCCTCAGCAGCCAAGTGGTATCTTCGGTGAAAACACTTTTACTTCTCACAGATAAGATCTAATAGTAGCCAACCACCAGGTTAATGAAAGTCGAGCACTAAAAGCATAATAAGCATAATAAGCATAATAATGTGTATGGATATATGCACAACTATTGTTCACGAAACCTGTTTTGTTCATCCATGTTTTGAAGCAATTGCCTTACTAAGTCTTTCGGTGAATCAGAAAATTTCACAGTCGTTTCAGCGGAATGATACTGAAAAAGCTAGAACTTACTAGAAATTAGAGGGAAAATTAGTATTATCCATTTAATTCCAACCACCTTTGCTTATCTTCGATGTGCAGACTTCTTCAGTGTCTCGTACTAATAACTCGATAAATACGCGTAACTGTCGCAAAGCAAAGGTCGTTGGAATTAAATGGAGAATACTAATTTTTCTTCTAATTTCTAGTTACAGGCATTCCAAACAGCTCAAACCCTCTAGGATTCATTTAGAACTTACTTTTACGAAAAGTTTCGTGTCCCTATTTTATTGTCATCCCAATAAAAAAAGACCACACCCTGTCTTGCTCTCATGCACAATGAACTTCACTCAATTTTTGTATTTATAATTTCCACAATTCAATTAATCACCTCACAAAATTGCATATTCTCACTTGTTTTCATATTTTATTACAAAAATACAGTCCTCACAAAAGTCATATACTCTCATACGGTTTTTTTTGTTTGTTTGCGTACCTAGTACAGTTTCCCAGTTTCTTCTAATTACTTTAAAATACTACGTTCTGGTCAGTTTTTCGTTTTAGTATGTCACTGGCTTCGTCAGGGAAAAAAACGAAAACGAAACGAACTCGGTTGGAACGGATACGAAAGCGGAAACACATGAAATAATGATGAGATTTATTACTATTACGAGATTGTGTACAACTCAGTCAGTCCTTGGGGCTGCAGTTTGCCGGAATTTGTGCGATTACCAAGTCGTGGAATGTTCGAACGATTCCGAAAAAATACTGCACGTAATTAATTCAAACACCAACGAAAAAGGGAAAATTAAACAAAATGCTACAATCTTATATGGCTCGGTCTCGGCTTGTCGGTTGATTGATTGTTGGGTATTAGGGGAAGTAGAAACGATTCTAGTAGCAAGAGGGAGAGGAGGGGAATTGTACGATGCGAATCCACCGAGTTTTGGTGGACTTATTGCTGAGGTGCTTGCTGCTGGGCGGCGGCTTTGTGCTGCGCCCGCACAAACTCCGGATAGTCGATGAATCCGTCCTGGTTGTGATCGTCCGAGCTGAGAATGGGATCGATCAGCGCAGATAGTTCATCGTTGGAGAAGATTTTGTCCTGGTGGCCGGGCTGACCGGTCTGCTCCTGGTTCTTACTTTCCTCTGTCGGTGCGAAATTCGAGGCAAGATTGGCATGGGAGAGAAAACAAAAGCCGGTTTAGCGGAAAATAAGGAGATTAGTTTACAGAAAAATAAGTCAATATTAGGTACGGGGTAGGATTCCGCGAAAAAAATACTATCGGGTCAAACTTGTACCGGGATTCCGAATGGCAAATAACCTCATAGACAATCGTGCAACTAACTACAACCATGGGACCGACCATCGATTAGCATAACAAATTTATGTTTAATTTTCTACTTCCAGGGTGTTTAAAGTCCCGATTTTGTCATCCTTTCCGCGCATGAGATTTTTGCCCCTCCTTAATTTCAAGGATCTAAGGTACAGTTTGGGGCAATAAGATCATCACTACAACATATAGGTTCCGTAGGACTCATATTTTTGAAAAAGGGGGTGACAAAATCGGGTAATTACTGTACTAGCTACTTGCGCAAAAGAACGATTCGTAACAAGTCAAAGGAAAATTGTTACATTCACAAGCGAGATTAGAATGTCGACTTTGCTCCAGCCCTCTCAGGGAATTTCAAAACCGGTGTTGATGCTACTTTGACCTTGTGTTGGTTGCGAACTCGCGCTGCATCAACTCTTTCAAATTGACATGGAACAGCACATGACTGTTTCTCTCCTAGGCTGCCATATAACTTATAGACACTCAAGTAATAGACCGGCCAACGTGCCGCCATGTTGTATCCAAAACGAACGATTTGACAGTTGTTCATCAACTCTACCAGACACACGTTGGCCGGTCTATTACTTGAGTGTCTATTGTAAAACTAGGTTGGTCAAAAAGGTTTGAAAGCGACATCTATGGAGCAGTAGAAAAACCAAAATTTCTAAGCCATTTTAAAGATTGGACTCGGAAAAAATGCGACACTTTGTTTTGGGTGTAACTTTTTATCGCGTAGGTCAAAATTAATAAAATTTTGGGTAATACAAGTTTAGAGTGTTATGTTTATGTTTGCAAAATTATCGCGATTTGTCAAGTAGTTTTCAAGATGCATTCGAAACGAGAAGAGTTACGCCAGCAAATTTTGGTTGCGGTGATCGATAATCCTGGTCAGTCGCACAGATGGATCGGCAAAAGGCTTGGAATCCACCACTCTACCATTCCACCGTGTACCGATGTTCCAGGAGACGAAAACCATCGAGCTGGAAGCGGCCGAAAACTGAAAACGGAATGCCCAGAGAAGGCGCGAAAGATAAGGCAGTACTTTAAGAATAACCCGAACCTTTCCACCCGAGACGTGGCCAAAAAGGTCAATTCGTCGAAGTTGTTCGTCCAGCAGATCATGAAGAGGGCTGGGCTACGTGTTTTTAAGGTCAGGAAGGCGCCAAACCGGACTGACAAGCAAAACACGGTGGCCAAATTGCGTGCGCGGAAGCTGTACCGTGAGTGGCTGGTCAAACCAGGCTGTCTCGTCATGGACGACGAGACATATATCAAGGCGGACACCAAACAAATCCCCGGCCTCGAGTTTTTTGTCGGTACGTCCCGCATGGAGGTTCCGGAAAAGTTCCGGAAGAGAAAGATGGACAAATTCGCGAAGAAGTACCTGTTGTGGCAGGCGATCTGCGAGTGCGGACGGTACAACAAGCCGTTCGTTACAACCGGCACCATAAACGGGCAGATTTATCGAGAGGAATGCTTGCAGAACCGCTTGCTGCCCTTCCTCCGCTCTCACCGGGGTCCCACGCTGTCCTGGCCGGATCTCGCTTCGTGCCATTACGCCAAGCCTGTAATGGATTGGTACGAAGCGAAGGGCATTTAATGTGGTCCCGAAGGAGGCGAACCCGCCAAATACACCAGAACTTCGTCCGATCGAAAAGTTTTGGGCGATAATGAAGAAGAAGTGGAAGAAAAGCGAAAAACATTCAAAACCGATGAAGCTTTGAAGAAAAACTGGGAGAAATTGTGTAAGGAAGATGGACAAAGCCTCGCCCAAGATCTCATGAGCAGTGTACGAGCATTCAGCAGAATAAAGACCCAGTTTGCCGAAGAAAAACTCATTTTTGATCAACACAGCTCAAAAAATCATCGCGAATATTAGTAAATTGAGGTACGAATTGTTGCAGCATCCACCCTACAAGCCAGATTTAGCTCCCCCTGACATCTGGCTGTTCTCACACCTCAAAAAATTCTTTCGTGGAGAGCATTTTTCGTCAAAGGAAGAGATTATTTTGCAGGCCTTCCAGAAAGTCTCCTCCGTGATGGGACAATAACGTTGGAAGATTGTTGGACCAAGTGTATTGATCTTATGGGAAACTGAGATGAATCTTCTACCAGAATTTTGAGGAGCATCTTACCAAACGTCTAACCCCAAAATCGGCTCCTTTTTATAGCCTGTTGGAGAAGAGGAAGCTGGTTCAGCTTTCAATGGAATTTCTTTGGCTTTGCTCCTCTATAGGAAAAACTTCACAACGAAGGCCACTTCTGCATACAATGATTGGTCGAATGACATTTGGTCGAATGGATATATCTTCCCATGGATATATATTACTTTCTTTTAGCTGGTTTAGCGAAACCACCTGGACCATACATATCGTACCCAAAAACACATGGGCCGGGACCAATGGCTTTATTTCCTTTTTCGATGAAAGACGTAATCAGAAACTTTCGTCTCAGAAAATCCCTACCACCGACTGGAATTGTCACCAGACCGATCGGTTTTTACGAACACCAAATGAGAAGCAAAGGATGAAAAGGAAATGATGAGCAAATGAAGAAAAACAAACAGAAAAAAAAGTTCCAGAAATGACTGCACAGGCTCTGATGGGAATCAGCAATCGCAAATGTCGAGCATTTGACTCAACGTCATCCTAAAATTTACCGACAAATGTAAGTTGTAATAAAAACATACAACGGATATGAAAAAAAAAATATTTCATTTCGATAACTACAACCGATTAATTAATCAATCTAAAGTGTCGCGATAATTATCGACTCACCCTTTAGATTACTCTATTTAGAGTAGTCACACTTTTAGGCTGTGTTCCAATTCGCAAATTAATTTTAATTTTCACATAAACTTGACAGATGGAAAATAATCGATTAAGTCTGGTACTCGAGCTGACTTATTTCTGACAGACGGGAACTCAATTTTAACAGACACCTTATCGAAAGTTTGTTGTTAAATAACATAGAGATTTTAATTGACTAATTGATTATTTTCCATCTGTCAAGTTCAAGTGGAAATTAAAATCAATTCGCGAATTGGAACACAGCCTTAACTAAGCTGAATAATTTTCGACCCAGTTTTGAGTAACCTTAAACGAGCGTGTATGGAATCAGATCTGCTTAAAGGCTTGCCCACAATAGATACGTTTGCGTTCCGTTGACGTAAATTTGAAAGAAAACATATCAATCAATAAAATTGTCAATCACGCAAACGTATCCGCAACGTATCAATTGGGGGTCAGCCATAACCGCGATTTGCTTTGTATAATCCTCGGATTTGCACCCCCGATGTCTTATAGAGCGCGTTCACAAAACCGGACGTGATATCCGAATGAAAATCATCGGCAGCCCTAATTTTGCTCCATAAAAATTGAAAAAAATATCTATAAAATGCTTAAAGTCGTTCCATAAAATGCGCATTCGTAACCCATAAGACTCTGATTAAAGTCCATAAAAAATGGAAATGATCTTTAAGATTTAGAATGTGATGTTTTTTATATTAAATTGAAAAATAAAATGTCAAAAATGCTCCGTTTAGTACCGCATGCGTGATAATGTTTGCACCATTGAGCAGCGTCAAAATTTAAAAAAAACTCAAAAATTTAGGTTTTGATTTTTTTCAAAAAGAGGATGCTTTATCATCGATCGTTTTCACTTGCTGCAATGACGGCGTCCACACGATTCCGGAACGTGCGGTAGGTCATAATAATTTAGCCTGGATCCATTTCTCTTCAAGTACGGGTCAATGTTTTTCTAAGCCTTGCTGTACTCGGGTGACGTTTATAACACACCTTGGCCTTCATGACTCGCCATACTGAGTAATTCAGCGGATTGAGAACGGGGCTGGATGCCGGCCACATATCCTTCGCCCAGAACGGCAGATGTTCTTGAAACCGCTTCTGTGTGCGGTTCGAGGTGTGGCACATTTGGCTTCGGGCCGTACTGCTTTTTGATGCACGGAAGAACATACTTACTTAAAATCTCGACGTAGACCTCCGTGTTTACTTTGTCGCCTTCTGGAATAAACGCCGGGTTCATTTTTTTGCCATTGGAAGCCACCAATTCAAACACCATAACGCTTGGTCGGATACACGTGATTATGCTCGTCGGCCACGCCTTTTACCAGGGAAGAACTAATATAGCGATCGGTTCTGGAATTTCGGCGATCGCAATCGGCGGTTAACATGCTGTCGTCGGTGAACAGGATTACCGGATTTTTTCGCTTGAGAAAGTTCAAGATTTTCTTACTTCGCTCGAAGCGTAGCTCCCGGATGCGGTTGGTAATGATGTGAGTTTTTTTCCATGCCCTCGACTTCGCCCCGCAATCTTCCTTTTCGATCTTCCGTGCCGTAAAGTTGCTGATCCCGTGTTCCGTCGCCATTTTCCTCACTGGAAATTCGCCGTAATCATCCTTTTGATGGCAGCGATAACTTTCTGACCTGGGCGACCTGTGGCCACCATCGCGGATAGTTGTTCTTTCTTTTCTCGGTCTAATACCCTTTTTTACAATCCACCAGCACACTCCCACGGCGATTGGAATTACTTTTCGGAAATTTGCGCGTGGGAAAAATCACGAATACGCTGCCACCACATCATGGTGCAACTGTCAAACTAAGGAAATCGGTCTATTTTATTCGCAGCCCACTACGATATGCGTGCATGCAAAGAAAACGCATACGGTATTCTCGCCTGGACCAGATGGCATTCCGACTTCAGTGTATTGTCGCACCAATGGAGCTCTTGTCGAGCCGCTCTGCAGGATTTCCAATAAATCTTTTGTCGAATCTAAATTTTCCGCAGTCTGGTAGGAGTCATTCCGGTACACAAGAAATGAGACAAACGTGACGTTAAAAACTACCGGCCTCTAAATTGTGCTAAACATGCTACATCTCTGGCAACCAACATGGTTTCATGCCCGGACGTTCGGTTATCACAAATTTTCTAGATTTTACCACGACCTGTTTTGAGCAACTGGAGAAAGCGGCGCAAGTGGACATCGTATATACTGATCTAAAAGCAGCGTTTTATACAATCAGCCATGAAATTCTGTTGGCAAAGCTATCCAAACTCGGTACCTCGGAACCATTGACATCATGGCTGAATTTAACAGGTATACAACCTTGAGCAAGCTACATGCTTGCTGTTTTTTGTGGTACGGACTGCCGAGGATTGTACTCTCGTCTTCAATCATTATTGGACCGATTCACTGATTGGTGCCGTCGGAATAAACTTATGATCAGCATGCCAAAGTGTATGGTAATGTCGTATTACCGCATCAAGTTGACGATTGTATTCGACTATACCATCAAAGGCGTCGTTCTACATAGAACCGGCAAGTTCAGCGATTCAGGAGTGTAACTGAATCATAAATTATCGTTTAACGTCCACCGCTCTGCTGTGATCTCTAAGGACAATCATCAGCTAGGGTTTGTGCCGAAAATCTCAAGAGACTTCACTGAGCCGTACTGCCTGAAAGCTCTCTATTGCTCACTGGTACGACCGGTCCTAGATGCCGCCATAGTCTAGGAAGCCATAAGAAAGCCTCCTTATCAATTGACTTGGACCTTGGAGATCGAAAAAATACAGCGCAGGTTTATCCCGATGGCATTGCGTAATCTACCATGCTGTGATTCACAAAATCTCCCGCCCTATTCAGATCGCTGCAATCTACTGCAATGGCATACTTTGGAACGCCGACGCAAAAACCAATAAGCGGTTTTTGTTGCCAAACTTTTGAATGGAGAGGTCGACTGCTCGCAGCTCCACTCTCAACTGAACATCCGAGTGCCACTGAGAGCATTACGGAGTCTTCTTCTACCACGATTCTACCGAACAGCGTTTGGTAATAACGATGCGAGTGTTTTCGACTGTCAAAGAACTGTTGTATTTGGCGAAGCTTCTGCTCACTTCTTAGCTCGTATTTGTAATGATCAGGGTGGCCACAAAATCTTAATTTAAAAATTCCCGCATTTTTCCCGAATTTTTCCCGCATTTTTGCCTAATTTTCCCGACTGGGATATTTTCGCGTTTAATATAAATTGGATTAAAACATATTTTTCAAGTTTGTGGGGAAACAGTTCAATCTGAAACTCTGACTTGTTTCATTTAGGCAAAATTACGGGGTAGCAGCCGCAAATCGGGTTTCTTCATTGTTACGTAACCTGCTTTGATCTCTCATTTTGCAAACGATAACAAAAGTCGCTCTATATAAGTCAAGTTTATAGAAACATAAACATCGAACAAAAATAGGAAAGCATTCGGTGTTTTCGAGTACAAAATGATGCACGTGCGTTGCGTGCATATTGTGTAAAGGACTTTAGACGTCGTTGACAGATCGTAAACAATTCTCTGAGCTACCAAACTCTTTTCAGTTTGGTTCACCACAAGACGCTTTTCATTTATTGAAAATTGTTAGAAACTAAGTAATCGTTGAAATATTATTGTACATAGTAGAAAGCGATGAATTATTTCAAACATACTTTTGTTCATTCGTTGCCCACACATCATTCGAGTAAGATCTATTTTTGACAGGTGATGAGTCCAGACAGCTGCCAAAGCAACTGCTTTGTTTGAAGGAACAATTTTTTTTCACTGTCAAGACTCAAGAAACTCCTTGAAATAAGATGACGGATCCGAACGATGGAGCTGGAAGAAGTTTTGGAGCGCATGCTGGCGGCGATGGCAGGGTGACTGGAACGCAAGTTGGCGGAACGGAACTAGCTGGAGGCATGGTGTCATTGCAGGCGAGTGGAGTTCTTTGTGGTTCGTAAAATTACAACTTACTGCGTCACCAACGTAGTCTCATCAAGGAGCGGACCAGGTGTCCCGTGAAGGATCGTAATGAAAGGGATCCGGAAGTAACCGAAGAATAGTCGGAACAATCTCTGGCAACTATCTGTCTCAACATCGATCGGAGCATCTACGGCTTGGTGCAGAATGCGAAAACCGCAAAAGATGTATGGGACAACTTGTGGTACAGGTTCGAAGACAGTGGCTCTGCCCAGAAGATTGACTTCTTCGGAGGCTGACAGGCATCCGATTGATCGGGGCAAAGAGGGACGACGACGTCATTTGCCAGTTTCCGCAGGAGTACGTGAAAGAGATTATGCTGACCTGCAACCAGCTGATGAAGGTCGGCTTCAAGGTGGACGATAATTGGATGTGCAGTTTGCTGCTACGATCCGATACGATCCAATGATCATGGGCTTGGAACTCATCCGAGTGGCTTTGACGGCGGACATAGTCAAGGCGAAGATCATGGAGGAAGTCAAGGTGAAGGTGGTTCGAAATCGTCCAAAAGCGAGGGTGCATTCTTCAGCAAAAAAATGTATCAAAGAAGTAAGTTGATAAGGCTGGTGTGAAGTGTTTCCGATGGAAGAATCATTGGCCACTTTGCATCATAATGTCAGACGGAGGCGAGAAGAAGGATAAGCGAATTAGCCCGAAATGCAGCTTTCTTCGTCGTCTACGCGGTGCAGTCAGCCAAATGAAGCGATAGCGATTGGTTCTTCGATTCTGACGCAACTACTCACTTGTGCCGGAACAAGAATGTGCTCGAGAATCCACAGGATGTGTCATCGCGGATAAAGGTGACCAACAACGCTGCGAATACAGGTGACCGTCGTAGCGAAAGGATCGGTGAAGCTGGAGGCAGAGTGCAGCGATGTGACATGAAATTTCTAGATGAGCAATGTACTGTGGGTTCTGATTAGTTTACTCTCGGTGAGCAAGGTATGCCTGAAGAGATTTCGTGTGATGTTCTCCAAGGAGGAGTGCAAAGTTGTCAACCCAGACGACATGGTAGTGGCGATTGGTCCTGAAGTTGGCGACCTCTACAAGCTGATCGAAACGAAGAAGTCCGTGGTGAATTTGGTGAAGGACGACAAGTTCGAGTTGTGGCATCGGCGCATGGGACACCTCGCTGCCGGTGGGATGAAGCAACTCAAGACGATGGTAAAATTCAATGTTCATGCATTGAAGGTAAGCATTCCCGTCAACCGTCTAAGTCGAAAGGGCACCGAGAGGAACGCGTGCTAGAGCTTATTCACTCGGACTTGTGCGGCCCTTCATCGACGATGCAAGTCGAAAAACCGTCGTGTATTTCTTGAAGTCGAGGCCTTTGCATAAAAGCAGGCTGGTGAGAAGTTCAAGCAAATCCGCACCGACAATGGAAAAAGCGATCTCGCCGACAAAGGGACTGTCGGTGACCCCGAGGAGAAGTTCTCCAAAAAGCGGCCGTAGGTGTCGTTCTTATGAATATTTGGAGCCAAGGCTCATGGTACATGTGCCGAAGGAGAAACGAAAGAAGTGGGATAGGAAGTTCAAGCGTGCATCTTCTATGGCTACAACGAAGCTTCGAAGGCGTATAGAGTTTGCAGCAAGAAGATGAAGAATATTTTTGTCAGTCGAGATGCGATAAGGAGTCTCGTCAAAGCGTCGAAAAGAAACGGAGCTATAGGAAATTAGATCAGGTAATCCCTGAAAAACGACTTGATCACAAAATTCATGTTTGCAACCAGCATTTTATCGTCTACTGCATCATCCACAACAACGAACAATTTTAATCGGAAAACCGACAAAATGCTCCGTTTGAAAGTCGGTTGACTTTAACAACTGATATAATAGAATGTTGAGATTGTTTCTTTGGCTTTCATGTAGGGGAAACAGTCTTTTATGTAGGGGAAACAGATATTTTTTCTATTTTCCGACGTTTCGGCGCAATGTATTTTGCCTTCTTTAAGGATCATAGATTTCTGTTTTTGTCATTATATGTTTTGTTGTTACATTAAAACGTCTAGTATTACTTGTGTTGTTCATCACCTATTTTACACTACTTCACTGTTGCGGTATGTCGTAGCCAACTGATATAATAGATTTCTAAAATTTACAGTAATGCACACAATGGCGATGCTTCAGTCATAAGGATTAGCCAAGGCGTTCCAGTCAAGTAAAATAAAACCAAAAGCACGTTATGTACGTAACCTCGCCTGTCACAGCCGTTGAGTCAGATCTAAGCGGTACGCCAATCTGTTTGTCTTCGCCCTTCTTGAAAGAATGTTGTACAACGTGCAAGCCCCAGCTAACGATATTGGGAGTTCAAAGCCAGCGCTGACTCGCAGATCCCTGATTTCCCCCTAAATTTTTTGAACGCCTTCCAGTTGGCAACCGGCCATCCATAGAGCACTGAGCTATCCTCCTCAAAAATGCTGGATTTTCAGAAAAACACAGTTTCATTGCGTTATTTAGATCGTTGGACCGAGTAGATGACAAAAACGCCACTAATCTTATCAATCAAGGACAAATATTCCCGATGGATTGTGAAATTCCCGACTTTTTCCCGCATATTTCCCGATGATTTTGAATTCCCGCATTTTCCCGCATTTCCCGATTTTCCCGAGTCTGTGGCCACCCTGAATGATCGTTTTTTTTTGTGTTGTGTTAAGTTTGTGTTATGTAGACAATAAGTCCGATGAGCTAAGATGTAGCAAAATCCGACGTTGTCGGAACGCGATCTCGTCGAGAAACTAAAACTACCAAAAAGTACCGTGATTAGTTTTGCAAATTGTTTGAGGCCATATGTAGTTATGGTCTAAAATCCAAAAGTTTCGTCTCTAGCGGCACTATCAGCAAGGATGTGTGCTAGAACGAATGACGGCAAAAGCCGTTGATACCGTTTATAACCGTTTCTACCAGCAATCTGCGAAGAGGTGATGCCGTACTGATTGCTGTAAAATTGGAGCTGAACTGCAAGGCCGTACATTTAGTGGATTGTGATAGTCTGGAACAAACGGCTGTTCGGGTTGTTTTTCCGCAATTTTCAGGGTACGTGGAATCAGTCAACCAAATTCAAAGTCAAGCCAACCCCTGTGATGTAATCGTATGCTTTGGAGACTATAATCTACCAAATTTAATCTGGCGATTTGATGAAGAGATTTTGGTATACTTGCCAACTAATATGTCAACGGAACAGGAGCTTGCCCTAGTTGAGTCTATGTTGTCAGCGGGCTTCTATCAGGTGAATGATCTTCTGAACGCGAATGGAAAGCTACTTGACTTGGTATTCGTAAGTGATCCATGTATCATAGAGCTCTTCTAAAAATTGACGCTCATCATAAGCCATTCATTTTAACTGGGGACGCCCGTTCTCGCGAGGATGATTCTCTATCAGGCATCACGCCGAGTAATGATCTGGACTTCAGCCGCTGTGATTATCAGGCCATAAATGCAATGATCGCCTCCCAGGATTGGAACCAGCTACTGAACAACAATTCAATCGATGCCTCAGTTACCACTTTCTATGGAACTATCCATCAAATCATCCGGGATACTGTTCCTGAAAAACCTCGTAGGCCTTCTAAGCAGTTTAGCCAACCTTGGTGGACGCCACAACTCCACAATTGTCGTAACCGCTTACGAAAGATCAGGAAACGGTTCTTCCGCAACAGGAATTCGACGAACACGAGTGAGTTGAAGCTTGCTGAAGAGGAGTACACTCATCTGCAACAGATTCGTTTCCGTGAGTATGTCGACAGTATCCAAGCAAATTTCAGACAAAATCCTTCTTCCTTCTGGGCCTACATCAACAATCGCAAGAGTTCTGCCAGAGTTTCCATTGATGTTTCCTACAAGTCTCATAGCTCTCGCTCGTCGGTTGCAGCTGCGAATCTATTCGCCGAGTTCTTTCGTTCCGTACACGACGACAACCCACTTCCAATGTCGCAGCAATACTTGGAAAATCTTCCATCGTATAACCTTCAACTTCCTCAAGTCATTTTCAGTGATGGCGATATTCAGAAAGCTCTCAGCGCTGTCGATTCATCTAAAGGTCCTGGTCCCGATCTCATTCCGCCCGTCTTTGTCAAAGAATGTGCTCAGTCGCTGTCTGTTCCTGTCGCAGCGATTTTCAACTGATCCTGGATCGAAGGAGTATTTCCGGATGCTTGGAAACTGGCATCAATAATTCCGATCCACAAGGCTGGAAACACACATTGCGTGGAGAATTATCGACCGATATCTATTTTGAACTGCCTAGCGAAAGTTTTTGAGAGTCTATTGCACAACGTGCTGTATCCTGCCTTGCAACCTGTGATATCCGAGCATCAACATGGATTCGTAAAAAAGCGGTCAACAACGTCGAACCTCTTGACATACACCCACAGTGTGATCAATGAGCTGGAAAAGCAATGTCAGGTAGACGCAATCTACGTTGACTTCTCAAAAGCGTTTGACAAAGTACCTCACGTATTGGCAATTGACAAATTGAACTTCCTGGGACTACCTTCTTGGATCATTCAATGGCTGAAATCATATCTGCTGCGCGCAAAGCTTTTTCAAAGTGCACGATGCTAGGTCGAATATATTTTATATTCCTTCCGGCGTCCCACAGGGCAGTCATCTTGGTCCTCTGATATTCTTACTCTTTATAAATGATATGTGCGATAGCCTATAGTCTGGGAAACTGCTCTATGCAGATGACTTAAAGCTGTTTCGCGTGATTAAGTCGCTTGTGGATTGCGGTGCACTGCAAGCTGATATTGAACGTGTTTCAACTTGGTGCGAAATTAACGAAATGCAAATGAATGCGGCGAAATGTAAAGTAATGACGTTCACTCGATGTCGGACTACTGTATCTTTTGACTACGGGCTGAATAACTTGCCATTAGAAAGAGTCACGTCGATCAAGGATCTTGGCGTCATACTTGATAGTAAACTTCGCTTTAACGAACACATCTCAGTGACAACTGCGAAAGCCAATGCGATGCTAGGTTTTCTACGCCGGCACAGCCCATTTCAATGACGTGCATGCGCTGAAGGCCCTGTTCTGTGCTTTAGTTCGCAGTGTACTTGAATATGGAGTGCAGGTTTGGGCTTCGTATCCGAGAGTCCAGAAGCGCTTCATAAGGTATGCCCTACGTGGCCTGCCATGGAACGCCCCAGTGAACCTACCGCCATACGAACATCGATACGCACTCCTCGATTTACAACCGCTGGTGAGTCGTCGAGTGATGCTGCAAAGGTTGTTCATTTTCGACGTGCTTAAGTGCAACATCGACTGTAGCAGCCTTCTCGAAAATATGAGGTTTTATGTACCTATTCGTCAGCTCCGAAGTCGGCAACTGCTGTGGATCCCCAGCCATCGAACAAATTACGGCCTGAACAATCCACTGGATTGATGTTGTAGACGTTTCAATGAAGTGTGTGACTGTTTCGATTTTAATGTTAGCAAAGTAGTTTTTAAATTTAGAATTAAGAGTGTCGATTAACCAGTCTGTGCGACTTTGTCTCCAAGATGTTGTCAAATAAATAAGAATGCACGACTCTCCAGCTCTGTTGTGGCCTAATTTGGCCTCTTGTCACTATGCAATATCCGTCCTGGAATGGTACAAGAGGTCAAATGCGTGCCAAAAATTGCCAATTCGCTGAACTGTCCAGAACTTTGCCCGATGGAAAAATACTGGGCCCTGCTTAAGCGGAAACTCTTTGAAACTTAGAAGAAAGCAAATGGAATCGAAGATTTAGAGAGAAAAGGGAGAACCGCCACCGCTAACGCATCTGATGATACTGTACGGAATTTGATGGCTGGTGTACCACAGGGAAGGTCGAATTTAAGACTTGATCAAACTGTTATTTCAGAGATTTTCGGAATTTACTACAAAAAATATCCTCCGAGTTGCAATATACCGGGCAAACGCATGAACCAGTCGTTTGCTTGGAATCTTACCGACGCTATATTCAATCTTTCGAGTTGGATATTGGAAACATCATCCGCTTTCTGCCACCTTAGTTCTTCGATTATCAATATGGCTAACCAAAACCTTTAAAGACCAACGCGATTCATTTTTGGCTATAATCTTTTACCCGGATACTAAGAAACGGACATGCCACTAATTCGGAGTAGTAACGAAGTTAGGGATCAATCGAGCGGCTCTAAATTCAACTGTGCACTCCGGAAGGCCCCCTAGCCTCCCTAGATGGCATCGGGCCTTGCAAGCCATCCAATCTTTTACCTGTATACTAAGAAACGGGCATGTCATTTCCAAATGAGAATGTTATGTTGTTTCAAACCATAAGCAGAACAAGATTTTGGATTCAGTTATTTCGCTTATCATTGGACGTCTACTTGGTTAACAGATAGCACTGAACAAAACTGATAGTGTAGAAAATATTTTGATATCGATTTTTGATCGCTGAAACAACAAAGCCTCGCCAAAGCATGCTATGTTACAGGAAGAACATATTTCGATGATGGTGTAAACTTTATCTGCAACTACACCGTAGAACTTCTAAAGAGACTGTTCTTTTATCACATTTGGACAAGCTGAATGACGCACCTGGACACACATTTTGCGAACACAAAACCCTCGATTGTTTCGCCGAGAACGATCGCTTCTAAAAAACCGATACACTTTCAACAAACGAAACAGGATGCCACATCAATAGCAACATTGCGCGGATGAGTTAGTTCTCTATGAGTCTAGTTGCCATGAACCGAGTATGATAAACGATAACGTATGTAGAATGCTAATGATAGTCGTGAATCCCTGTACAAGTATGTGAAACCCGAGCATTCAACAGATTTTGATGTTAACGAACACAACACAAGACAATATAGGCAACAACATAATCAAGTGGTTACATACCGTGCCAATGGATCAACGATTTAATCAACTCGCATCCATCCAGCTTGTTGTTGTTGTCGGAGTCGTGCATTTTGAAATAGTGGAACTGCAGTTCCTGTTCACTCATTTTGCTCGTATCGATCGGGACGTCCATATGCTCAGCAATGTGCCTGAAAGTCCAAGGAAAGATGGTTGTTAAAAGACGAAGTCCAATAAGAATTGCACAATCCGAGTCTTACGCCTTTTCCTGTTGGATATTGTTTGCGTTCAACACCTGTTGAGGCTGACCGTGGTGTGGAGCATGACCACCACCGTGAGCTGGTTGCTGTTGCTGGTGATGCTGCTGCTGCTGTTGCTGCTGCTGTTGCTGCGGTGGCTGCTGCTGTACTGGTACCTGCTGATACTGAGGCTGAACCGGAACCTGTTGCTGCTGATATTGTGGAGGTTGCTGTTGCTATAAGTGTTCAAAAATCGAGTCAGTGAATCAAAAGGTCAAAACCAAACTGTCCAAAATTTACATAGTGTTGCTGCTGTTGCGGGGATGGCGCGGGCTGATTGTACTGTGGCGGGGGTTGATACTGTTGCTGAGGTTGCTGTTGCTGGCGTAAGCGCAATAAATGAAAGCATATACATATGAAGAACATAAGAACATCAAACGAAACACACGCACAACAAACCGGATACTTACATAATGGCCGGGATTTACTCCGGGGGCAACTCGCTGACCGAGTGCCACCGCTGCAAACAGCGTCAAGGTTAACGCAAGCTGTTTCATAATTTTTCCGTGTTTGTTTCGCGTCCCGTTTCCTTGCTGCGACTTTCACTTTTCAAACAGGGCGAGAGAATTGAGTAATATTACGCCGTTCGATCGAACGTGTATCCCGGCACGTAAAACGGGGATCTCTGGCTGGAATATTGTTCGACCGATGAGCCACAGGTTGCCAAATCGAGGCGAAATCGAGGAGGGAGTGGAAAAGTTGCTTACCTGGAACGTGCGTGTGCTGCCGTCTGCTGTTTGTTCGTCGCCTTTTGAACTGCTGAAATATCCACGTATGTTGTTCGGCTGGCTGATGCCGTCTCGCGTTTTGGCATTTTGACAACGAGGAAAATGTTTATACGCGAAAGACGAAACAGAGAGCGAGACAAAACAGAACGGGTTTGTTATTTGACATTTCGGAAGGTTTTGGGCTGGTGGTTTGCTCCAGATGCGGTCGGTGGTCTTGGTTGAGAGTTTTGCAGAGGAACTCGTGAGTTATTTTTGCAAATTCTTGAAAATCTTGAAATTTCTTCGTCACTTTCATCGCGAGTCGAGTCGAAATCGAGTCTTTCCGAAATAAAAAAAAATCTCAGAGATTTACAATTAAATGTACTGTAACCATACAATACAATACAGAGACCGAATAAAAAAAAGATCATCCCGCAATGAATTTGTAAATGTTTACAAAATTTGTAATTTGTAATTTAATGTTTGCAAAAGAGCTGGGCGTTGTGATATGTACATCCTGTCAAAGATACACATAAAAGTTTGGATTGGCTTACTGGTAATGGCCAGTATCAATTTAAGGCCAAGGCTAATTAAGTAGTAGAGAAGTTACGGTATTTTTTTCAATATTACCGAGCGGAATTTTGACAATTATTGATCTGCATTGAACCACCACTTAAGGAATAATCGGGAGGAATATTTTTCCAAAAGTAAAAATGACGCTCCCATTAGTTTGCGTGGAAACCTTACAAATTCTGATTGTATTTTTCGTTCTTTTCAGGTGAATACTGCTGCAGAAATTTCTTCTCCATTCTTTACTTTTCCTTTACAGTAAACGAAATTTAATATGGGTTTGGGTTGGAAAAATAAATTTCATTCGTACACGATACCGACCTTTAAAAAGTAGAGAAGTTGCATTTTTTCTGTTCAATATTATCAAGTAGAATTATGACATTTGATCTGCATAAAACAAAATGTCACCTTCACTTACGGAATACTCAAGCGGAATATTTTTCCGAAAGTAAAAGTGACAACTCCCATTAGTTTGCGTGAAAACCTTACAAAACCCAAATTTTATTTTTCGTTCTTTTCAGGTTCATTACTATTCCGTTTCAGTAAACCGGAATTTAAGATGGGTATGGGATAGAAAAACAAATTTCTTTTTCAATTATAATGTTTTGAAATTGGAAATATGTTGTCATCATCATGAGATCTTAGTAGCGGACAGCAATTTCTGCTAGAACCAAAGATGTGAAGAAACAGTATTGATAGGTCCGTTAGAATACGGTAGGTTGTTAAATTGAATATAAGCAGTTAAAATTGAGCGGAGGACATTTGTAAAGCAGTATTTCGAAGCAAGCACACAATCCGTTGCCACACATCCCCAAATCGGGGTATGTGGAGGCAGGAACGACTTCACCACCTTCACTGGCAAAATAGTGTGCGCTTGATCGTGTTCACTTACCGCCAAGCTAAGTTCTAGTGATGTGAACTTTCTGTTTACACTTCCTAAAGATCACATGTACCAGACATCAATTAAAGGTGTTTGTTTTTTAAATACTATTACATAGAAATATTGTTTAACAAACGCCCTCCGCACAATTTCAACTGCTTCTATTCAACCCCATTTTCAGCATCTGACTACTCCATTTTTCCGCACAGAATATCAATATAGCAATCTGCAGTTATGATCCCATTGATTAGGACCAGATTACCCACTCAAACCACGAAAAGCAGCCCCAAACCATGATATTACCTCCACCGTGTTTCAAGATTGGCTGCAGTCCTTCATCATTTTTGCGAAATACTCCTTGCCGCCGTTTTTTGTTGAACAGCTCAAACTTGAATTCGTCCGACCACACAATACGTATCCAGAACTCCGGGGGCTTAGGCGTAGGCGAATTGGAGCCGTTTTTTTCTTGTTAGTCCGGCTGATTACCGCTCGCTTCCGGGCGAAATGGCTTTTCAACTCTTGCTCAGCGATGCGTCGACCGATAACGCGATCCAAAATCGGTAGGCTCAGCTTTCATAGAGGGGGAAAGATAATTCAAAATCTTACAGACTACTTCGATTGGTTCTTACAACCACCGAGTTGCTTCGATCTCCATCACTCCTCCTCAAGCTCGGCGGGCTGCAGTCCAATTCCAAGGCGCATCTTCTCCATCTTCACGCGGGCCAACGGCATTGTTAGACCATCGGCCACCATTCGGTCACTGAGACAATAGCGAACGTCCATCACACCGTCGTTGACTAACTCCTTCACGTAGTTGTAGCGAGTGTGGATGCGTTTCGTCCTTATGCTACCGCCGGTCGATTTAAGCATTGCTGTACAGCTCTGGTTGGCTTCATGGACTACAACTGGACCAGGAACTTCCACATCAGCTCACGGCTGGCTTCGGAAAGCGCCACGTATTCTGCTTCGGTAGAAGAAAGGGTAACGCATGGTTGTTTTCGAGCTGTCCAACTGAGTGATCCTCAGAGACGAAAGACAAAACCGGTGTTCGATTTCCGGTCGGCTTTGTCACCCGCCCAGTACGCATCGACGTATGCTTCTAGCGGTTCGGATGAACGCAGTTGTAGGCTCAGATTTGTTGTTGACTTTAAGCACAGAGAACAGACATCCAGGTTCAAACATTTTTTCCCCAATTTACTGTGTAAATTTTCAAAAGCAACCCGTTGGAAAATCAGCGTCGCCTAGTCTAGGTTTCACCAAACTAAAATTGACAGCCTAGGTGGCGCCATTAACATACGAATCACCAAAACTAATGGAAACTAGCTGTAAATGGCAGATACAGGAATTTACACACGGAGGGCACGCTAGCTTGGATGTCTGTTCTCTGTGCTTTAAGTACGGAAGCGTTCTTTTTGCTTCGGTCCAATCTGCTTCCGTTGGTCGACTCACTTTGCGATCTACACACTTAGAATTTTATGCCGAGTTTCGGCTTTCTGAAACCGAGATCCGCACAGCCGACCTCTCGGTTTCGATCTCGGCTTTATTATGTTAACCGATAATCTCGGTTTGGGTCAAACTGAAAACTCATTTAGTTAGCTGGAAATCTCGGCATGATCAAACTGATGTACTGCCGTTCTACGCATAACTGTCCCATGTTGCTTTCGGTCAAATTGCAGCTTTTTCAATATATGCTTAATTTTTCAACTATACTATTGAATACAAACCAAAAATTATATACTTTGTTCTGAGTTTGTATAAAAAAAACATCAAGTTAGATTGTCCCATGTTGAAATTCTAGGCATAAAAGTCCCACTACGACTTTTCTAAAGAGATCTTAGAAAAAAATTGATTTAAGTTTACAACATTCCTTGTAGGAACAACTAGATACTCAGCATTGATAAGGGGCTTATATGCAACCTTAAACAATGACTTTGACATGAAAACATTGACATTAAATTGTCTTTATAAGCCACTATTTGCATTTCATGAAACTGTGTTTCTAACGATGATATGGTGTTAAAAAATAATCAGAATCATGATAGGAGCATAAACAATAATGCACATGGTATGTCTGTTTGGAAACGTAAATTCTATCGCCAACGATCCATCAATACATCATGCAGTGCGACTGATATGCCTAGAATTGTCTGCTACAAGGCAAGATTCTACGCATATCAGTCCCACTGAATATTTTACCTCGTATTTTACATACAAAAATAATCTTATTGTTTGTAATACCACAGATTCCATCGAAACTCACCGACATATTCAAATGGCAATCATAAATTTGTGGGTTTTGCCACGAATATTACCATCACTACACAATAGTGATGCAAAACATAAAACGCTTTTTTCTCAACTACAACTTTTGCAACATGGGACAGTTATGCGTAGAACGGCAGTGTACCGGTTAAAATTCAAAACAAACAAAAATGAGGGTTACCGAGATTTCGGTTAAATTGTGTGTAAATACTCGAAATTTTGGATAAGATTTTCATCGAAATATTGAATATTTCATGCCTATAGGCAAAACCCTGCATAGATGGTGTTTTGCGTCAAATCCTCTGGCTGGCTGAAAGAAGGCGAGGAGTACAGCGAGCTAGATGGACGCATCATGTAAGCCAAGACTTGGAGAGCGTGGGTGCAACCGAGGATGGAGAGAAGCCTCCTAGTGATGCCGAGAGTCAGCTTAATAATGATGTGACCCGATATTTCAGTTTCAAGTGATGCTGAGACTCAGCATCATTCGATTTTGTGCCGAGTTATCAGTTAAATACAAAAATGCCGAGTGAATTCAGCTAAATGTTTAACCGTGCCCGTGAATAATTTTTAAGTGTGTAGGATCGAGGAACTGATTGCGATGTCCGGTCTCGTATTAACCGCAACGTACAGTAGAGCGCCCACTAGGCTCTGGAACTCGTCGTTCCTAGGCATGAGATCCACCTCCTTCTACTGTGCATGCGGGTATCCAGGATCCATCGGTATCGAAGAACGCTTCGCATTCGTTTGTCCGAACCGTTCTGGCACCTTCTCGATATAAGGTTGAGACCATAGAGGCTGTTCCGCAAATGACTCAACTCCCATTGTGGAACCCTTTCGGCTGCTTCATGTAGATGGTCTCCTCCAGCTCCCCGGGCAAGTTCGCCGTTTTCACGTCGACGTGTTTCACCTGCATTCCTCGCCGGGCGGCGCAAACACCAGCTCCATTTGCAACCAATCGGCCTCTTGTTTGGCGGCAAACGGAAGACATCCTATGTTGCATTTTCTTGCAGCGACTGCGTTTCCTCTTCCATGACTTGTTTCGAACGTTCGAGCTAGTCGCATCGTCGTAGCTAGTCTCGAACCCGTAAAGATCGGACTCGTCTGATTTGTCTTTGCTCTCATCCACAGCTTCGGCAATAACAGGGACATCAACTTTCGGTTGCTCCAGGAGTCTGAAAAAATGGATAATTTACGATACTTTCCTCTTGAAGTTCAGCGGTCCGAGCCTCGTCCATCGGCAGGAATCTGCAATCGCGACTAACGGTCAGCTAATCGTTGCTCGGATCCATGAATCTCTGCTACCCCGTTTTGCTGCGGGGTGTATGCAGTGGTAAATTGTTGCCGAATTCCTTCCGCTCGACAAAAGGAATCCAACGCACCATTCCGATATTCACCCTGGTCGGAACGAATGATCTTCAGAGTCCTGCCAAATTCCGTCTGGATGAACTTGACGTCGTACTTGGATCCGTAGAGGAACTTCGAATATCTTCTTCAAGAAGTACACGACGGTGAACCGAGTGAAGCCGTCAATCATAGTGAGAAAATAACGACTTCCACCGTCCGCATAGGTCCACACACATGATGATGATGATGATGATGATGATGGTCCCGCCACTTACCCCTACAAAGGTTTGAGCTAGACGATTTATCTATTAGATAATTTATTTAAAACAATTCAACCAGTTATGCAAAACCAAAAACGAACTGATTGTATCTACAGTATAAACTTCTTCCAAAACTGTTCATTTGCTTTACAGCGATATAATTGTGAAAAGCTATTGATGTCAACCACAAATGTTCGCAAATAAACCCAGCGATCAGAAAATTCTATTACAATTCAAATCACAGAATCCTGTATAAGGACATTATCAAAATACAATCCAATATCCGATCTTGCCCGCTACCGAGTGAGGTTTCAACACTAATGGAACCGCCACCTTAGTTTTGGGCTGACCAAGGATATCCCCAATAAGGGAAATCGAGAAAATTTCCAAACCGAAAAAATCCTGGACCGGCATTAGTCAAACTTTTACTTTCAACCACAACAGAACTGACAGAGAATTCCCCGACAATCAGCCAGGCAACCCACTACTATTTCATGGCATCTTCTCAAGCATCAAAGGCCAATGTTTTTGTGTAAATTCAAAAAGAAGTCCTTTATACCTGTATACCGCGCGCGAGGCTCAAACTTTTGAAGACTACACAAAAAATGAAAACTACTTTAAATTACAATAACAAAATAAAAATTTTAAATCCATCATCATCATCGAGGCGAAAAATATAGTTTGTTTGTGCCCCATGACAAATATAAAACATTTAACAATAAACCATACAAAAATATCCGTTGTAATAACATCGTCAAGATACAAAATTAGTCAAGAGTAAAAAGTTATCAGAGTAGCTGTTCAAAAGGCAGCTTTGATGTGTGAAATACATTGTCTCTTAAAATCTGTTAGTGTTGCTGCACGTTTGATGTGTATAGGCATCGAATTGAAAACATTTATACCTTTAAAAAACAACGAATTTTGTGAAGCTCCGTACAAAAAATATGGTGTTCTAACATCATCCGCGTTTCTAGTGTTATATCTATGAATATCACACATCGGTATGGATCATATCCAACGGTTGTTTGTATTTTCGGTCGGATTTTTTCGGAAATGGAAGACGAGTCAGCTTACCTTCGAGACAGCATTCACAGACGATGCGGCAACCACTATCTTCCATGTCAATTCCAGTTGCCATATTCTTGATCACGAGGTCACGGACGGCTTCATTGTCGCGATGTCCTAGCATACGATGCCACATATACTGACAGTTGGAAGTACAGCCCCCGGAAACTGTCGCTTCCGCAATCACCTTCTTGTCCTTCAGTATTCGGCATCCGTTGACATCAAAAATAACCGTCGCTCCGTTCGACGCTAGCTTCTTCACGGAAATTAGGTTCGAGTCGAATTTCGATACCAACAGCACTTCCTTGAGAGTTACTTTTGATGCCTCCCCCTCCGGAGAAAGCATGGTTACCTGGCACAAACCAATTCCTTCCGACTTCGCTGCAGTACTATCGGCCAAAATCACTTGCTGTTTGCTGCTTTCATCAAGCTCCACGAAAATCGCCGGTCCGCATACATGTGCGACGTCGCGCCGGAGTCGACAATCCACGCATTGGGCGCCGTCATGGCATCCTTCGTCACGAACGAATACTCCTTGTCTTGCTTCTTCCGGGCTTCTTGGCGAGCTGCTCGCACTCTTGGTTTCTCAGGCTGGTCTTCCGACGACTTCCATCCGTATGGACGCTTCTCGTTGAGGGACGGGCAGTCCTTTTGCTTGTGCCCCGGCTTCTGGCAATTATTGCACAACGTGCGTCTGGAGGACGGACTCCGATAATCTGCTCGAACAACGTTTCGCCAACTCGTCTACCAGCTTGGATTTGACCAGATCCAGCGTTAGCTCATCGTCTGATCGGCTTTTCAATGCCGTGGTGAGGGTGGAAAACGAATCCGGGATACTTCGGAGAACCATAGCTACCTGCATGCTCTTGCTCAACTCCTCGCCAGCCAGCGTCGCACATAGCAGATATGATTCTGGGCATGCGACATGTACACTGTTACCTTTTTCGTCCGAGTTGGCTGTAAACGCGACCAATATCGACTGCTTGGACTAGAACTTGACGAGGAGGGAATTTTTCTCTGCTATCCTATATGAAGCTTTAATTTCATCAAGCTCCTCATCAAAGCCACTGATGAAATTAGCCACTTCGCCGAAGGCTGGTTTATCGGCTACATTGCCAAGGGTAAATGGTCCGGAACTTAGTTCGGAATGAATTTTACCAGACCTCAGGATCTTGTGGAATCCATAGTAAGCACGACTTCCAGTAATAATGTGTCTCCGATGTTTAAAGCTGCAGATTTTGTCCGACGTCACGTCACCCAAGATCTGATGTACACAAATTCATCAACCACCTCGAATTCATCTTCGTCGATTACGCTCGGTACCTTTTTCCAGTAAATATTTAAATACTCTTCGACGTAATTTACCTTTTCAGCTTTGTTTACTGCTCAACAACCGCCTAGAACGTTATTTTGAGAATATAAACCTCGCCAGTAGATTCATTGAATGTAGAAAAGATCAAAGATACTCTTTGATCTTTCCTTTTTTTCGCTTCGCCGACGACGTTGATATCGTAGCACGTAACTTTGAGACGATGGCGGAAACGTACATCAGACTTAAGGCTCAAGCTGGTAGGATTGGGCTTGTGATTATTGCGTTGAAAACAAAATACATTAAGGGAAGAGGCTCACGAGAAGACAATGTTAGCCTCCTAGCACGAGCTCAGATCGACGGTGATGAAATCGAGGTAGTAGACGAATTCGTATATCTGGGCTCATTGGTGACCACCGATAACGACACCAGCAGAGAAATAAAAAGGCGCATTATGGCTGGCAATCGTGCCTACTTTGGACTCCGAAGGACGCTAAGATCGAACAAAGTTCGCCGCACCACAAAGTTGACATCTATAAGACATTAATTAGACCGGTAGTTCTCTACGGCCACGAAACATGGACATTCCTAGTGGAGGACCAACGCGCCCTTGGAGTCTTTGAACGGAAGGTGCTGCGTACGATCTACGGTGGAGTGCAGATGGAAGACGGAACGTGGAGGAGGCGAATGAACCACGAATTGCACCAGATGCTGGGAGAACCTCCCATCGTACACATCGCAAAAATCGGTCGACTGCGATGGGCTGGGCATGTCGTAAGAATGTCGGACGACAGCCCTGTGAAAATGGTTCTCGAAAACGAACCGACAGGTACAAGAAGAAGAGGCGCGCAACGAGCAAGGTGGATCGATCAAGTAGAAGGCGGCCTGCGGACCCTCCGCAGACAGCGAGGCAGGCGAGTGACAGCCATGGACCGAATAGAGTGGAGACAACTTCTGTGTACAGCAGAGACCACGCCGGCCTTAGTCTGATTGGTAAGTAAGTAACAACGATACTCTACAATAATCTGAAGGGAACTTCAAGAAAGAACTAGACGAACTCCATTTGGAAGATTCGAATTATGTTTCTTGAAGGATCCCGAGAGAGCGCATGAACATCCATGCTACAGGAGTTTTCTAGTTTACATTCAGGAAAATTATGACATTCTCGACGAACAATGCATCCAGCAATCTTCGATACTCTCACAAATTAGGAAGAGACGATCAAAACGCAGTCTGTTATCCAGAGCACTTTAGAGAACAGTACATCACGAACACCACTTATCTCAAGTATAACCTACAATGGTGACAACCGTCTCGAATTACCCATTTATCAGTAAATGCTTCAATGAATACCCGTTATCCCCATATATACTATCGCGGTGCCCTCTCTCTACCCCGCTATCAACCACCACAGGTGTGGCTTATCTTGGAATTGATTTGCCTATAAACAATGTCAAATAGCACCCTCCAAAGTTTGTCCAACGAATGACTATCACTACTAAGTAAACCTCCGTTTCATCCGGACACGTTCGTTTGAAACAACGCCATCCACGCTGCGTGATTCATCCTTCAAAAAGTGCTTCAGAATGCTCTCTTTCCTTGTTCGCCTTGCTCTGTTTGTATCGATTTTGAACGTGAGTAACTGCAGTTGTGCGATAAACCTTTCTAAAACATACGATTTTTAGTTGTCACAATGCGACGAAAACAAGTTTGTAACGTGTGATCTTGACCTGGAGGAAGCTGCTCTCGCCAAGTTACCAGATGAATGTAAGAATTTGGACGCACCTACTCGAGAAGCGCTGCTGAAAGAGACCGAAAGCTTCAAACGTTTCAATGCGAAATTGATGGACTACGAGAGGAGTTTCAATGCCGACACGGAAGATAGCATCTACAAGGATTGGGAATTTCGTGCCGAGCTGTACGGAAATACCGAATTGCACTTGTGTCAAAATTCAACCGAAGTTTTGCAAGACTATCTCGAGTGCATGGTGGAGAAGCGAGAGCAGATGATCCTGGAAATCGACGAGAAAATGGCTAGCATGGGTGGTAGTTAGGGATTTCTCTTTGAGATTAGAAAGTATAATTAATTCATCAGTTTTATTAAATCGCTAGCGTACTTACTAGACATCATCGTTTAATTCATCGACGAATTCCGAAACAAGGTCATCTACGCGAGCCTCAACATCGTCTGTTTCAACGATTGGTTTTGACTTCTTCTCACTGGATTCGGTTTCCTCGGGTTGCTCCTTAGCTTCCGACTTTCGTTTCTGTGCAGCTTTCGGACTTTTAGGTGTGCTCAAAACTTCCTCAACCAGCTCCACATCGTCATCTGAGTTGGAAAGATTTTCAGCAGACTTCTTCGGAGTTTTCTCAACCTCCTGAGCCTTTTTCGGAGTGTTTTCAGACACAACAACTTCGACTTCATCTTCGCCTTCGCCATCGGAATTGATTTCAATAGCCTCCGAATCCAACGTCTTATTCGTTGCTGATTTACGCAGTTCACCATTGTTGCAATTGTCTGCACTTTCAACATCATCCAACTGGAAGACGACTTCTGGAGACTTGTCTTCTTCTATTGTGATTTCCTCAACAATAGCGATCGGCTCATCTTCGTCACTTTCCACCGGCTCTTTCTCCACTGGTTGTTTCACCCTCTCAAAACTGATCGGAGTTTGTTTCGCCGGGAAAAATGCACTGTTCAACTTATGCTTTTTCTTAGCCACCAACATGTCCTTCACCGCGTTCTCCTCCACAGGGAAGTAGAACACTTCCTTGCGAGGGTGCACCAAGCTTTCGGCAGTGCGACTAAGCTCGGAAGCCTTAGCACGGACGCCTCCGTTGGGATCCTGCACTTCGGCTACGTTGAACAAGGCTACCCCGTACTGAAGCGGTGGCGGACAAAGGTGGTGCGGATTAACGATCAACGCATGCAGTGCGGAAAGAAGAGCCTTCCGACAATTCGGTTCGAAGTAGAGGTTCTGACGAACACCCGTATTGAGCTGAGAAAATACTGAAAAGCACAGCGAGACAATCTTTTCTTGAATCAACTTCTGCATAATGGGTTTGATGAAACACCCGGCGGCATCAAGAATCTTACAGAGACAACGAAGAGCGGCCAAGCAGAGAACTTCGTTACCGTAGTCTGACTGGAGATACTTGGAGTTGTCGAAAGAATTGGTAGAGTGAGTTTTCGACAAGGAAGTAGCAGCGTTTTGCTCTTTCTGCAGCTTCTTCTTTGCCTTGGCGGATAATTTTTGACTGTAAAACAAAACATATTTAGAACTCAACTAAATTCGCCCACATTACCAACAACTTACCGACTGGCATTAACCTGCAGCGTAACTTCCGATTCGAATGGCGCCACGTCGTGCATAATGTGCTCCAACAAACTGTCCGTAATCTCCTCGATTCCGCTGCCATATTTAACAGTTTCGCACCACAAGCCAATACTTCCATAAACCTTTGTTCGCAGCGCTATGTAGGACTTCTTCCTACCCTTGGCTCCCGTAGTCAACGTCCCTTTCAGACACTGATCGAACATATCGGTCAGTAGATTTCCAAACGGAAGCATGTTAGATTTCAGCACTAAAACAAGAACATCGAGAACCTTGAGCAGCTGCACTTGAACCTGCGGCAGCAACATTCCGAGGGCCAGATTCTCCTGGATGGTATTTTTTGCCATAGTCTGACAGCTAACCGAATGACCGCGTAGAACCACATTCAAGAGTTTCATCGGGCGGAACGGCTTTGGTACTGGATATGGCAGTACGATCGCTTCCTCTAGATAGCTGATCAAATTCAGCAGACGATTGACGATTCTCCGAGCTGAAATGACCGGTTCGTCGTCGGTCGCAAGCTTGGGCAGTTTCAGACATTCAAGGTTTTCTTCAACGTCAAACGTTTCCGGTGTATGGGCGAAGACCTTGCCCAGCACATCGTGTATCGTATCGACCAGTTTGCACTGGTACTCATCCCAGGTTTTCTTGTGAAGACTACCATGCTGGCCGCCACCACGAATTTGCTGTAAGAGCATTAGACAACGACCGGTGCGTTCTACGACTTGGGCATCTTCGGTGTCGACTAATGAGTATAAGAAGTCTTCGATGCGGTTTTTAGCCGACCCGGTTACTCCCGGATAGTGTTGCATAGCGGTTTCCAGAAAATCTAGCGTCGATGCGTGCGTGGAGGGATCGATGGAGCTCGTAACGTTGTCCAACAACTTCGGAATGCTGCTGATGGCCAGCTTGTTCAGCTCGGATGATTCCAACGATTTGATCAGAAGTTGCTCTGCAAGAAGATTACCATGTAAGTCCGAATTGTTAACTTAAGACTAGTCTCATACTCAGCACATTGTAGGCCAGCGGGATGCTGGCAACGTGACCCTTCTGGTTGCAGATCTTCGAGCACACGTTGACGTAGTATTGGAACTTTTCCTCCACGATGTCCAACGGGCACTGCGGAAGCAGGTGGCTCAACGCAATGAGGCCACGGTCCCGGGTCAGGGCACTGCCCAGCAGCGTGACGATTTTTGAGAAGTAGAATTCAATCTCATGCTGAGGCTGGCGATTAGGTAAGAGACAACGGGAGTTTTGAGGAGGCGATATTTAACATTCGGTTTGACAATTGAAAGAACAGTCGAATAATAAATAAGATATGAATTTCTAAAAAGTGGGAAAAGGCTACCATATTGCAAAACCTCATGGGTGAAATCGAACGCAAAGTTCAAGCATACGGATATAACAAGTTCAAATAAAAGATATTTTGATGCGGTGACCCCTTTTCGAAACAAACCATGTAAAAAAACCGTAGTGTATTTGTTTGTAGTGTAAGGACTGTATCGAAAATAAGTTATCCACATATTTTTCTTTTGAATCATATGAAGTGTGAAGTTTTATTCAAACAAATGTATGATTCTTTATTATGCGAAATTTAACTTGAACATTGTGAAGACCGGAAGGAATTAGTATTATTCTTACACGAATTTGAGAATCTTTGATCGAACACTTTTCATCAAGTTCCAAACAAGTGCTTCATCTCATTTTCTGGACTGCCTTAGCCCAATCTTTTTCGAAGCTGCGTTCAATGCCCAATAGTTCGATGGGCCGAAGCGGAGGGCAATTTGGCAGATATATGTCTTTCTCAACGACGTCTAGACCCTTTTCCGTGAGAGTTGTTTTGACGTAATGCGCCGACGCTAAATCCGGCCAAAACAGTGGAGGGGTGCTATGCTTCTGATATAAAGGCAGTAACCTTTTCTGCAGACACTCAGCTCGATAGATTTCTGCATTGATTGTTCCGGTTAGTGTAGAGCATGGTAGACTATAAACCGCAGGAACACATTGCTTGCCATACCAGCACTTTTCGAACACATTAAAACCATCACAAATGCACGCGTACAAAACAAATGTACATGGATAGCTTATTGCCGATACAATTTTTACACTGTTGTTGTATCTCGATAACTTTTGCTGCAATTCGGCGAGCGCTCGTGGCATCGACGATGAGGATCCAGCGATGGCTGACTTTTCCTGATAAAAAGTTGACGATCTCACGTCATGATGACGGACCCTAGAATGGTGATTGACGATGGGCTGGAATTACAGGGTCCGAGACTACAGGCGCTTCCTTCGAACAAAGTCGGTCGACGACGGCAAGGCTGCCCTTTGTCGAACCGAGAAGGGAATTTCTCCTTTACTATTAGCAACACTATCAAGACGCCCTACTCGAGAGCGTTGTCCGTATTAGTGATTATGGCCTGACGATCGGCTCCCAGAACCTCTCAGTTGTATCTAGTCATATAACGTCCTGTTACAGCTAGATGATCCGCCACCTCGTTGCCTCGTGTTCCGCAGTGGCCGTAAATCTAAGCACGTTTTCTCCATGCGTAGGGCAGCGACGATACTGGCTGAATCGATTAATACAAGGACTGGTTTTCAGCATGGGATGGTGGGGGCAATTGACATTTGAGATTTGGATTTGAGAAGGCAGTTAACCTCAGCAAAGAGGAAACCCGATACGGCTGGATGGTTTTCCGTAATGTCCAATGACTCGGAATGAAGGGAATAATTTCGTTGTTCATTTTAACTGTGGAGCAGAGTGCCTGGATCGACAGAAAAAAACGGAAAGAACTCAACCCACTCAAAAGTTCTCCTTAGAGTATTTAGTTAATAGATTCGACAAAGATTCAAACACAGAGAACAGACATTGATGTTCATATACCTTTTCTTGAAAAACGTGTATAAAAGTAAATATGGGCAACCGGTATAAAAAGCAAGTGCAGAGAAACACAAACTAAACTTTTCAGGTTATGTGCTAGGCTTTTTATTGATAAACATTGCCATGACAGTTAGCGCACAACTGCAGCGCCGCATACCAAGGGAATTACGACATACATTTGAAATGTCGGTTTAAAGTTTTACACAAGTAGAAGACCGAAGATGAACGTCTGTTCTCTGTGGTTCAAAGATTCAGAATCTGTTAAGTTCGGACGAAATTGGATTTCCCATTTTGTCCACACTAAGAGTCCCAAACTACTACATAGCTTCTTCTTTAGGCTCTATTGTACTTCCTTGTTGATTTGAGGTTGTTGCCGAGATCTTCAGTGTTTCTGTGAATCTTTCAGTGAATTAAACTTGAATGAGAAGCTCCCAAAGCAACTACTAAAACCTTATTACGTAGTACTAAAATCATATGCGAGTGGTACAGGTTTCATCATCGACCGAATATATTATTTTTATCAATATTCTCAATGTAGTTTTTGTATTATTTCGGTATTGTTGCATGATTTTATCACAGGCAGACGTTTAAACAAGACCAAAATTAGTCGATAACTTTGTGTAAATTTTCAAATCAGTAGCAATCGCTAGCGTTAGCAATCGATTCTTCAATAACGCCACATAGCTGACTTAAGGCTGGACTACAATGGGGAGCGCAACGGCGCGGTGCGGCAGTTTTGACATAAAATATATGGATTAACTGTCTGATAGCATGTTAAAATTTCACGCCGACGTTCGCCACACGACACCCAATTCTGACACGATGTTTTAACGTGCAATTGGATTCATTTTCATTTATTTGTTATTATTATCAACAGACACACTGTGGTCCTAATGATAGTTCCTAAGAATATCTAAAAACTTAATTCTTGTTCTTTGGCGAGGCAGGTGAAAATCAAACCCAGGTGACACTCGATTGAATGCACGTTGTAAACCGACAAGAGCTCCGTTGGCGCCATAGTTTGTTCGACGAAATGGTGTTCGAAGAAAGATGTTGTTGCGAAGTGCACGAGAACGCACATAGATGTTGATTTGATTAAGGAGCATCGGACTGTCAATTTTTGGCATGAAAAGATCGGCAACCAACATGACGCGTGATAGATCTCTCCTCACTGCTATTGTGTCAAGGCCAATGAGTTGCATGCGGTATATATATCTAGGCAGCTCGCGTGGATTATTCCATGGTAAACGACGGAGAGCAAATCGCACAAACCTTCGCTGCACTGCCTCGATTCTTTCAACGCCATTAAGATAGTGCGGGTTCCATACTGCTGAACAATACTCCACCGTGGATCGCACCAGCGAACAGTAGACACTCTTTAAGCAATATACATTCGTAAAGTCCTTTGCCATTCTCATGATGAATCCCCAACTGCGGTTTGCTTTGGAAACAATGTAGCTAATACGCTCCTTGTACGTAAGTCCCGCATCGAGAAAAACTCCTAGATCCTTCACGCACGATTCACGTTTAATAATGCTGCCTTCGAGGTGGTAGTCGAACATTATCGGTTTCTTCTTTCTTGTGAATGAAACAACGGAGCCATATAACGGCTACAAAACTGACATATTTGCTTTTTGCTAGTTGCTTATTGTCATTTGGCGATTCGTTTCAAATTGACGGTTTCGGAATTCTACACACGCTGAGATTCAAGCTTGAATGGCTGTGATTTTATCTTTATTGACACAATATTAGATGATGCTTAAAGCTGTTGCACCGAAAAAGCTAACCTCACTTTTCACCATGAGAGTATAAGAGATAGAAACAGCCATCGTGTTCTCCGTCCTTTTTTCTCACACACGAATTTCCGAACACAAGGGCACCAGTACCTGTCAAATCTTAGGTGTGACGTTACTGGGATTTGGGCCATTGGAATGGTGCTCATCTTGCCCCGTCCTACCTAGTTAAATACAAAAGGCCTGATCCTGTTACAAAGCAATCTGATGGAGTTCGATTATATGTCCATTCACTAACAATCGAGATAATATCTTTGAACAGCAGCGAGAAAAAATAAGAAAAAAAAATACACAGAGCAGCAATTCACCATAATTTTTAATTTGTTTCATTATTTATTATTTATCCTTTCTTAAACTTTAATTTCGTCGTGAAAAAGACTGAATATTTGTCTGTTCCCTAAAATCTGTGCTATTTGGGCACCCAATCAACTCACCTCCGCCCAAAGGGTTTGATGTTCGTCCAACGCGGAAAGCAATTTTCTCACGTTCCCTTCCTTGGCATCCAGCACACCGCCGAATATTTTCGAAACACCTTCCATTTAGCGGACAGCACTTTACGAACTATATATTTTTCCAGACTCTCGAGGAAATACCACAAAAATAAGCGAAATTTCACAGAGCACGTGCGATCACCACCGACTGATGCAGTAGGGGGTAGTAAACAAATGGCACTCAGCGCTCAACATGGAAGTGCCGAAAGATTCCGGACACCACAGCCGTTCGAAAGTGAGTGACCTTCAGTTATGTTGAGCGATTCAAATGTTAGCTATGCTTCGATACAGTTCGACGACTGGAAAAGTGAGGTTTGAGTGCGATGATCTATTGTTTTCTGTTTCCATCCGCCAGAGTGGAAATGTTTCGCAAAACAAGCGAATTTTGCATTATTTCCGTAGTTTTTACAAATTCCTACGACTTTTGTGATGAGTTTCATTGGTTTGCTGTTCGGAAGTTGTTTGGTGATTGAATGAATTTGCTCGGAAGGCATTTTTTGTGGTGAAAACCCGAGCATCAGAACGGGGTTGCAGATTCATTAGGTGGGAAGTAGGTAGTGCGAGTGATTCATTGCACGAGCAGTGGATCGTCAAAGTTGGGAACGGGATCGAAAGCCAACGGAACGAACTGCCCTCGTGCGGAGGATGGATGGACACATAAACATTGACCATCCGACGTCAGTTAGTGGCAGCAGTGGGCTGGGTGTGGGTCCCGGAGGTGATCAGGCTGACGGTCGTGGATCAGCAAGGAAGCGCTGGCAAAAGATGCCACAGGATAGCCCTGGTACGCATCCGTCCTATGGGGTGAGTTGGTTATTGGGTGACGATCGATTTTCAGCTAGTAATTCTATTGATTCCCATCCACAGACAAACGATTCTGTCCCCAACGTTACGATACGGGATCCGAACAGTCGAGGTGGTCAGGGAAGTAGTCGCACGGCAAACCCGTCGCGTCCCCCAGGAGATGGTCCGGCGGGATCTGCTGCCGAAGCACGACAGCGAGAAGAGGAAGAGGAAGGTCTCAAATACGGTGCCCAACACGTTATAAAGCTGTTCGTTCCGGTGACCCTGTGCATGGTGGTTGTAGTGGCCACAATCAGTTCGATTAACTTTTACTCGACCAAAGATGTGTATTTGGTGTACACTCCGTTTCACGAGTTGTCAGACGACACGGGAACGAAAATCTGGAACGCTCTGGCCAATTCGATGATTCTGATGACTGTGATCGTAATCATGACAATACTGTTGATAGTGCTGTACAAAAAACGTTGCTACAAGATAATCCACGGTTGGCTGATCATGTCCTCACTCATGCTGCTGTTTCTGTTTAGTTATTTGTATCTGGAGGAAGTGCTCCGGGCGTACAATATTCCGTTCGACTATCCCACGGCACTGTTACTGATGTGGAACTTTGGCGTGGTGGGAATGATTTCGATCCATTGGCAGGGACCGTTGCGGTTACAGCAGGGCTATCTGATCTTCATCGCTGCCTTGATGGCGCTGGTCTTCATCAAGTACCTGCCAGAGTGGACCACCTGGGTTGTGTTGGCCGTCATTTCCATTTGGGGTTAGTTACCGGTATCAATTTTGGAGTCAATCCGTCATAAAGGAGGAATTCTCTTGCAGATTTGATAGCAGTCCTGACGCCGAAAGGTCCTCTCCGAATCTTGGTGGAAACGGCTCACGAAAGGAACGAGCAGATATTCCCTGCGTTGATCTATTCTTGTAAGTTTTTCCTATCGAATCTTGTAGTTATTCGTTGATACCTACTAAATTCTATCGTTTGATCTGGATAGCAACCATCATGTACTCGTACATGGGAACCCACTCAGATCCGAGCGAGGAAGCCTTAACTCGAAGCACCGGAGAACGCACAATTGGCACAGGTCCCGGCAGTGGTGGCGTTGGTCTTGGTGGATACGGTTCTACGGCTTCTCCGGTGCACCCGGCTGGAGTGAGAACGCAACCAGCAGCAGCAGCAGCAGCAGCACCGGCGACGAATAACGCTGAAGGTACGCCACTGGTTACGTATCGGGTAAAATCCGGTTCGCGTGGTGCCGAGCATGGTACGCTGCCTCTGTTTATTGCTTACGTGTTGGCTTTGGGTTATGGGCAATGCTGGTGATTGGTCGCTTTTGTTAGTTCTAGAAGGGGTGGTGGATTTAATGGTTAACCCCTTTCTAGCTCTTATACTGTGTTCTGTCCGGCCATTGGCTGATTTTTCGGTAATATAAGACCGAGACTTTGAGACCGTTTGAGACGAATGTGGTGTCATGTTCCCAGTTTGACCACCAATGAATTTGTTGTTGAATTTTCAGAATCAGAAGTTGGTCAAATTTAGTTCTGGGCAATTGATAGGAACTCTTAGTTTATTGCCGCCCATATTGACGGGTTTTGAGACGATGGTTGAAACGTTCATCAGACCCGAAGCAAGCAGGATTCGACATGTCATTTTGATTTTGATAATTGAGGAATCCAACTTTAAAAAAGCTGAAGACACCGAGTGGTGATAAATCTGACAGTTCCCATGTTAAAGTATAGACCGAAACTTTTAAAATGCTTCTAGAAAATTCAAATGAAATTCTAATTAAAAGCGGTTTGTTGTATGATGTAAGAAAAATCCAAAACTACTCAATAACGACATTTTCAGCAGTAGTATGGGGTAGTATGACAAAGGGTTATGTGCCTGATCGGATACTACCGTTCAAATGCCCTCCGCTCGTTTTCAATCTTGTATCTTTTCAATTTCAAAGCCTGCCGTTGCTCTATACGGAACTATCAATACACTTCAACATCAATACTTCTACATCAAGTACGTTCTAGCAATAAAATTTCTGTCCACTCCTAGCGCTTTGCATGGAGATGAGAAATTATCTGCTTCTGCAAACTTCATCAAAGATCGTTACTTCCGCGCTGGGAGAATACAAAAAATAACAATCAAAAGTGTATATCAGAGTTGTTCAACTCGACCTTTTCCCTGGCTTGATTTTTCGGTGGTGCGACATCCAATACGTCATGTGACACATTCTGCTC